>JASAMV010009238.1:0-39394 GCA_030248065.1 Rhynchonema sp. JSB1_4
AACAACTGAGCAACTTCATACCGTACTTCATAAAGTCGTACATTGTCTGAGTCGTTAATTTCTTACGTTTAGAATACGTTCTTCTGGAAAAAGCATATTGCTCGAAAATGATGTCGAAACTTCTTATTCTGTCAACCACATTGACTTCGCTCACTCACGGCTGTGTGCAGTTCAGCACTGGAGGCAAGTTTAGGCCCCAAAGAAATGTTGGAGTTACCGATTGCAAACCAACGAATTGCTATAAACCAGTTGGGTTTTTAACTTTTTTTGGTCAGGTCTTTCGCTGCAAATTTTTGCAAAATAAACGGTAAAAATTGACGATAACAAATAGCAGTGGAGAAGTTTTGTCGCAGATTTCTAACAATAAGTCAACGATGTTTCAGTGTGCGGCCCACTGATAGCAGGTGACCCAGCGGGGACGTTCACGTACAACAATGCTGCCGCGGATGACGGCAATTACGCACTCGGCACCACTGCTGTCATCACGTGCACCGGACTCGGCGGTAGCACCATTTTGACCAGGGATGGTGCGTTTGACCAGTGTATTTGCACCAGTGTTTTTGATGTCATAGCCTGCAGTGCGCACGCAACAGGCAGGCACTGATTTTGTATAATGCCACCACGGTCTCTTGATCATTCGGATTCGGCTCAAGCTTTGGACTGCAATGAAAGCTATGCTTGTAAAGCATCGCTGCTCTTGACCAGCGTAACACTATGTGAATACATTATAATACCTGTAGATATCCTTGAGAGTGTGCCCCTCAGCCATTAGATTACGCCTCGCGCGTTTGTAGAAAACATAAGAACAAAATGAAACATCACACAGGTCTTTATCGATACGTGGAGGCGCAAACCGTGACGTGCCTGAGCACTGGATACTGGTCAACCCACGGCACTTGGACATGTTTGCCAGGTCGGTCACTGCGTTTTGAGCAACAGCCAAAATAAAAGTTTTCGACTCTTGGAGAATGCCCATGGGTTGCTGAGTATGCCCATTTCTTCCAGTTTTCATAGACGGGGTGGTGCACCAGGGCATCGTCAGTGAGAATGCACCTTGTCAAGATTACCCCAAAAGCATCTTGGAGGTGGTTTCATTCTTCTGGGTCATCATGTTAACGTTGGAGGATGTGATCTATGGACTTAGTTCTTTTGGAGCATAAAAGTGTTGCCCTTCAAACTGAGATTGCGTCCAAAAACGTGCACAATTAAAAGTTTCAGCGTGCTACGAGCTGAGCACAACCACTCCAAATTACTTCCACACGGTTTATTCCCGTTCAAAGCTCAATCGTCTGTCAGCATATGGCGACACGGTATGCGCTAGGGTGTCTACATGCGTCACAGTTTTTTCAAATTTTCAGTCCCTCCCCCTTTGACGTTTCCTCTATTTTTTTGGTAGATTGTCTTGAACTAAAGGACAGCTTATGCGTGTTTGGTCCTTCGGATTCTTATTCCTTTAATTTTTTTATTAGAATCAACATTTTCTTCGAGCAACTTGTGGCCCACAAGTTGTTGGCATCGAATTGCAGAATTTTGTTTCACTTCGATTAAACGTATCAAAACGTTAATGTTTATGGGAGTGTGGCTTGTGGCCTGTCGTAACCTTTTGGCACCCATTCGTGAAACTTCAGTCTCTGGTGTCCAGTAGATGGCGCATGCACGTGTAATATGGTACGCACCACTCACAGACTTTTTTAATCGTGCGGGGGAGGAATCGTGCGTGATTCTATGGGTAACCCCGATCAACCACCGTCCTCCTTAAACTTCATTAACGAGCAGCAACATTTGCAGGTGCTAGCCAATTGTCTACCCGGTCGCGGCTCCAGCATGTTTATGTACGACACGAACAACATTGAGCAGAAATGCTTAAGTGAGTCGTGCTCATTTCACACTTTGGCAGCGGTCACCAACTCTCAGCGCGCGGGTGTAAAGGCATATGGTTTTTGCCTTCGGCTGCGCTTTAGGATTTTGCGGAAAACATTAAGTTCGACCAGCGTCAGGCGTAGGGGAACACTTTTATGCTCTTAAGGCCTAACTATACTTCGTTCTCTCAGAGAACAAAGAACAAATTCTCGCGCGCTGATTGGTCCACGTATGTTCAACAGCCAATCAGCGTGCGAGAATTTGTTCTTTGTTCTCTGAGAGAACGAAGTATAGTTAGGCCTTTACACTTCATGATCGGACAGTGGCAATGCGTTCAAATTCCAACAACATATGTATGTTCTTGCCTTTTCCGCCGTTGCCTATTTGCTGTCGCAGTCAGATTCAAATTCATACGGCTCAAACACAGCGTAGCGCCTTGAAAGTGAGTATACAGTCAAACCTCCGAAGTGAGCCTTTGCATAGTGAATCTTTAACGGATGTTTAGTCCCCAAGTTGATGTAACGCTCTTGGTCCTCAACATGGTGAATAATCCACATATCGAACAAACTAGTCGGTTCCCATTCTGTTCACTATGTAGTGGTTTGACTGTATCGAATATTTTTGAAGCTGTTTTGGTCCCCAGTGCGGCACTAACCTGATCGATGCCCGGTCCCGAAAACGTGACCATGAAGAGGGTAGCCTGTATTTGCAGCTTGTGCTGCAATCGAGCTCAAATGCGAATCAGGTGGCTGGACCGACCCGAGTGGCGACGTACAGACCAAATACACCTGCTACAAAGGTATTCTTTTTACGTATAGATATAGTCGGCACAAATTAGATGCTGCTTTTATCCGGTGTGAAATACAGAATGAATGATACGATAACGATCGGTCCTAGATACGGAATATGGAATACTCCTACTTATCTACCTACATGCGGTTTTGGTCGCTCTCTAATGCCATACAGTCATTATATTTATCACAGCAATGTATTTCACCACGAAGAAGTGTAACGAATCCTCTTTTCACAGTGCGTCCACAGAGGCTTATACATTGTAATTGTCACTCCTTGCAAGTTTCGTGTCAAGTTTCGTGTTTCGTGCCACACAGGCAGTCACTCTTTGCCCAAAATTATTTCTTCTGTCTGTAAAATTCGAAGGCAGGCCTTAAAAATTAAAAATTTTACGTTTTTTTCAATTTTAAAATGTTTCAGGCTGTTCGCTAACGTATCTCATGAATACGATTCTCGCTAATACGGGATTCTCTGTAAATGCGGACAATGTACCTCACGGGTAGGTGACGGTTATTTTACTAAATACGAAACAAAATCTATTGTTTCTTCTATGGTTCTGGAAAGATTCCACCGTTCAAGGAGACGGTCACTTGAAGGTTTTGTACGTGTCACAGGCAGGGTAGGACAGAAAGAAGTTCAATGAAAGAGTTCTTTTTTAAGTTTTCGTTGATGCTTGTGGCGAACTTTTTTCAAGAAAAAGCTGCAAGTGACATCGAGAGTAGTCGGAGGCAGCAGAATCTGCACAACATTACCATTAGATCGCACAAGTTCAGTTTCAGCCAAAACACCGGTCAAATGTGTATGTATATACCCAGGTGTCAAAATGATTTCGTTGGCGGTCGGAAAAACTTAAACGCAAGGACGTTTATTATAGAGAGATGTACATATGGATATGAATATTCTATTGCAGCTATGTGCAGACAGTGATTCCCACGATAGCGGTCACGACCAACAGCAATGCAGAACTGTGTGTGGCGCAGGTTGCCGCGCTCATCGGTGTTGATGGCTCAACGCAGGTGTGTTTAACGGGGTGTCCTATCTTTTAATCCATTTCATTTTGTAAGTGACTCACTATACTGCATAATGCAGTGACTATGACGATATTTTCATTCCCAAATATTTCGATGACCTCAGCGATACCCCTATGCAATGATGAACATTCCTTCTGGGACCGGTGAAAGACGCCGCCAGCCAGGGTTGTTTCAAAAAAGAGTGGTTAATTAAAAAAAAATTTTTAAAAGAAAATTTTTTTTGAAACTCAGATTTTGCTTTTTTTTAATAAAAAAAAGTTGCCCAAAATGGGCTGAAATGTCCAAAAATGGCCTTTTTCGAGGCCAAAAATTGGCACTTTTTTTCTGTGGGACGGGACAATTTTTCCAAAATCGCGCCTGCGGCGCCCTGTATTGTCCCCAAATCCGTACAGGGATGCGCGGGGCTGGTCTTTTATAGTGATGTGGCACCGATAATGTACTGCTACATGCTACTACACATGTATATATGCATAGGTTTGGTGCAAAACCGGGCGCGCAAAGTCGATCTGACGCGCAAGATTTGGGCTGTAATCGATATTTTGATGGTCGTATATCAGATATACGGCATTAGATGCATTAAAATACATTGTACGGCGTGCTACAATACATCAGAGTAACATCGTTAGTGAACATCAACCTCAGACTGGTCGGAGACCATGGAATCTGCACAATACTACCGGGTGTCACCACACAAGTTCGGTATCAGGCGAAAATTTTCAATTTTTGAAAAATATGTTGTATCGATTTCATTTATCCTGAAACGTCGTTTGCAACACGATTTCTAATTAAAAAATTTTTCTTTTGACGAAAAAATTTATTTTTTTTGACGAAAAATTTTTTTTTAAAAAAAGCTCGTTAATTAAAAATTTTTTTTCAGCCCTGCCGCCAGCTGCACGATCATGTCACTGTAAAGACAGTTGATAAATTAGGCCGCCCCTAAACTTGGCAGCAGCCAGGGCCATATTAACTTTGACAAAACAAGCATGGCGCATAAACATACACCATGTAATGAAAGCATGAACGTAGACATACAATTTAGAATGAACACAACACATGAACGTAAACACAGACAATATGAATGAACATCAGACACAAACGTAAACATAAACAATAAAAAACCAACAATATATGATTGTACCTGAGGACCTAAAACAACACAAACTGAACGTGACATGTAAAAGTAAACAATCTAAAATGAACTCTCATACAATTTGCAGACCTTCGACTCAACGACCGATAGCGGCACGACGCATGACATCACGTGCAAGGACCGCAAATGGGTGACACTGATTAATGGTGCTGAGCAGGTGCTTAGTGACGCCACTTGTACCTAATTAAGTTTAGCTTCTGCTTCAGGCAGCTTTCTTGTCACACTGAAACACCCTTGTACATGTCATTAGCCATTCCATTTTGACCATGTTCTTGAATTTCTTAATGATCACAATTTGTGATCGGATTGTAAGATTCTCTTTCGAATATCGTTTCCCTGTTGATGTTGTGCATTCCACATTTGAGTGTTCGATTGACCGGTCGTTATGTTCTACAGTTGCACTTACAATCAATGTTCATTCTTGTGGGAAGTGTGTGAACGTCAAGATTTAATATATAAACTGTTTGCATCTGGTAACCCAGATATTCGCGACATTCTAAAGCGTTTTAACGGTTGAATAGTTCTGGTTTAAAGTTATTGACGCGTGAAACACATGTGAAACTTTGTGAAAAGTTGGCGTTTGATTTTAACAGAGTTCTAGTAATAAACCTAGAATGAACCTAGATGCAGGAATATCCTGCCAAATTCGAACGCTTTTAAAATATCTGAGGTTAATCGAGTCTCAGAATTAATGTCTCATGTATGTACGCTAGAGGTACATATATGTAGGTGCTGTAAATAATGCACACCGACGTATAGTTTGTGTGTGCAACTGATGTGACCATAACAGTTTGGTGATAAAATGTATGATACCCCTGTAACAAGACGAATCACTTGGTCAAGGGCGCGTGTTCACCGCTATACTTTAACATTTGCCATCGTGTACACTATTCCTGACTGTATCGTCATTCATGTAGTTGCAGGACCTTCGCATCCACATCACAAGTACATATACAGTACAGTACATGCGTGCATAGGCGGATACGGAAAGCCTGAGATTTATATGATAATTATTTGCTCCTCTATTTTATCAAAGTACTCCAAGTTAAGAATAACAAAAGTAAACTAATAATCATATGTATGTGCCTAGTGGAGAAAGGGTGGAGAACGAAATATAGAAAATGTTTCCATGCGTAGCAAACTTAGATTTACCAGAGATGAGCCTGTTACATCAGAGATGAGCAACAATAAAACAACTTAGGGTGCTGTGGCGGAGTTTTCCGTAGTGTGGTGCTACCTAGGCATGACCGAATTTACACTGATTTATGGCCAGAAACAAAAGAACGGTGTACATATTTTCCAACAGCTTGTTTTAAACACGTTTACAGAGTGAAGTCATCAACTGCTTGTCCGTTTGCAGTTATACTGTGACACATTTCAAATTTGACAAATTCTTAATCCGTGTAGCCGTAGCGATACTGGCCAAGCGAGGCACGTTATAAACGCAGCCTAACAAGCGCATAAGAATGATTATTATTTCCAGAAACTGCATTCAGAAATCTGAATATTTGAGTAAAATTCATTCCATAAAACTCGAAAATGTCTTCTACTCACGTCGTCTTTTTGGTTGCAGCTGTGACTCTGAGCGAGGCTTGCGTGAATTTGGGTTCCACAAGTAGCGGATACGGCAAGTTTGCTTTGTGTGTTAACTTAGGTTGCGGTTATACTCGTTCCGCTGCACTGAACGAAGAAGTGGAGGACCGATCGTTTCTGTTGATAGCGCTTGTGTTTGCTTGACTAATCACCATCGGTGCATAGCAGCAGCAAGTAATAGTGTACCTTCCACGAATTTTTTCATGCTGAACATGTGGCGGCTGAAGCACAATGACTGTTGCTCCACTTTCTTTGCACTGAAGTCGGTGGAGGAATTCGTGGTTCGGTACAACCCGTTTGCAAGTAAACCGTATTGGTTCCATGAGCGCCTTGTGTGAGACAAGACCATCTGCGCTTCAGCTCCCATTTGAGCCAACGCTTATTGTAAGTGGCCCGTGGTAGTCGTTCGTTCTTCCGCCCGTTACTTATTCACTTTCGCGGAATAAGTATAACCGCACCTTTACATGCCAAAGGTGCACCAGCTTCTCTAAAAGTTGCACCTCTAATATATTTTTTAAAAATTATATAAACTTGGGTCTTCTAATGCTTCAGCTTGCGAACAGATCAGATGCAACGCAGCACCGTCCATTTCGTGTCTGCCCACGGCCACGATCATTTATGACACGACAGCAAATAAGTACAACAGGTTGTCAACATTGGTTTTGACTTACACTAGGTAGTTAGGGACTTTCTGCATTTGACCTATTCAGAACACCTTACTGAAAAACATCGGCGAGGAATGCAATTAGCAAACACCCAGCTTGGTTCGAACACGCCAGATCGTTCAGCCATCTGTGTCTGTCCGGCTGAAACATCGGTCTATACGCTCGAAGAACACAAATACATCGAAATGTGACATTACTCCATGTACTAGTTGGTACACACATACAACATTTCGCAGACTAAAAGGAAAGTAAAGAGAAAATCCGCAGGCTCCATTTGTATGCTTCAACGAGCCAGCTCTTCCAAATCAGCAGGCACATCTAACTGTTTCACTGTTCTCCCGGCGACGAAATTGGGCTCGGGCTAATGCCGCAACAGCCTGTTACTACCTATATACTTCAGGTACGACCACGGCACAACTGCAACGATAACGTGCAGTGATATTGGAAAGACACACTTTCTGCTGTTGAACGGTTAGCTGGCTTTCATGAAGAT
Source organism: Rhynchonema sp. JSB1_4 (assembly GCA_030248065.1). Taxonomy (NCBI): domain Eukaryota; kingdom Metazoa; phylum Nematoda; class Chromadorea; order Monhysterida; family Xyalidae; genus Rhynchonema; species Rhynchonema sp. JSB1_4. The sequence goes on from JASAMV010009238.1 coordinate 7,585, forward strand.
ACAGCATGCACCATCTGACGAAACCCTCTTTATAGCAAATATTTTTGGCGCAGTGTTGGTCACCGCGCCATTAGCACCAAATTCAGTGGCCAAAGTTCGATATCTATAAGCACCCACTTGTCATTTCAGGTGAAACACGTTACACCTCGGCTCAGACGGTGACCTGTGACAATGGAGCATGGACAACGCAAGGGTCTTGGTCATGTCCGATCAGTAAGTTGAAATTTGATGATTATAAGTTGGCATGGAAACTTAGCGACTGTCGAGATGAATGAAGATGCTCAGGGCTGTATTTGGGCACATGTGTATACACATACCAAAATGTTTCTATTGCTATGTATTTGGATTGCACACAAACCGCACCAAGTTTCACATATCGCTGAATGTTTGATCACAGCTTGTTCCGCTTTGACCACGGAGACAGGGGCGACCGCTGGCGGCGACACAACAATGACCTACCGACCGGAGCTGACGAACAATGCGGATACGGGATACACACAGTACGCGATGGAGGGAGATGAGGTACAGAAACATACCGGCTGTTGTCTGCCTCCTTTGTTGGGACCCGACTTTGATCGAGACCCGCAATTTTTTCTGGAATCAGCCAAAAGCGTATTAAAAAGTTGAACTGGAACTAAAATCGAGATCAAACATGTCGCACAGGTTACCGTCGACTGCGGAATTGCGCTGCGGGGAAATTTACAGGAGTTGTACACTGGTTAGTTTCTGGATGACCGAGGAAGTTAAAATGATGTATCTGTGCGGCGCACCGCGCGTCTGCGTGAAAGCAAGTCGAAACATGGCCAATCGAATAGCACATTGTTGTTTCACTCACGTCTGCTAATTCTATTGTCGCATAGACCCAAGTCAGTAGAATCGCCCAAACGCCACAAGCTGGAAACTCTATCCCATGGCCCCGTACATGCACGTAGTTTAGAGCGTTAGAGCGCAGGTCCAACGTTTAGGGCTACGTCAATGACTGGGTCTGCATTTGGCTGCCGACTTGCGTCTACGACATTTGAATAAGCCCATTTATGGCATGTGCAGGCACGCTGGCCACTCTGCTTGCATCCAGCACTGCCACACCCATCAGTCAATTTGAAATCGTGAAATTGACGTGTGACGTGGACGGGACGTGGAAGGATGCAAGTCTGACAACGCAGACCGACTACAATTGCTTGTTGAGTGAGTTGCGATTGAACATCAAGTTGCGGATGACCTGTCATACCAAAAATAACAAATTTATTAGCTTCTTGAAGGTGTAGCACTACAGGTACATAAATCACCTTCTTTTACCTCACGTAGTAATGACGAAACAGTACGGCCCCAGCCACCGTCGGCTTATAGTAATGTGGTCAAATCTTCTCGTCAAGTAAAGTCGTCGAACACATGTATTAGTTTTCGTGCTCATTTGGGGCTCATGTGTTCGACGACTTTCTTTGACGAGTTGATTTGACGACAAAACCATTAGCCCCACCGCTGCGGCTAACAACCTATTTGATGCGCTTGTGAATACCCTGTAATTAATAACTATAGTCTTTCCTTATTATGTTGGTCCAAACACCCACTCAACGTGCGATCCAGTTGCTCCTAGCTAAGGTCGAAATTGTGCGATTCACCTTGAAAATGCAAAGAAAGAGAAATCAGGCCCCACTTAAAAAATCCGCACAAGAAGCAATGCTTCAGGCTTTAAGTCAAGATGCATTGGTCCAATAGATGGATTGTTAGTCGCTTTGCAACACTGGGTTCAATACAATGGTCTGTGAATGCGACATGCTCATAAACATGAAAATGAACATAAAAATGATCGTAAACATGAACATAAACATGAATATAAACAGGAACATGAACATGATCATAAACACGCAGGTTGCGCGGCTCCGTCGGTGCTGAACTCAGCTGCCGCATTTACCACCTATCAAACGGGCAACACTCCAAGTGCCACCAGCATCACGGTGACGCTACTGGATGCGACACCCTCCACATCGGTGCCTTGTGATTCGGACACACAAACTGCGGTCGTCACGGACATCGCTGGCAACACACAGGTACTGTATGTATGCACTTGAGCACTCTTCGACCCTTTTGCACCCTTCGCACATTTTTGGCCTTCCCGAATTTACTTCGGGACCGATTTTGACGCCACACCCTATTTAATTGAGGCCTGAACTTAGTAGTTATACCAGCCGAAGAGCTCTTCCAAGGTTTAGCCCGACCGAACTTTGCGCTTAGCCCCACATCAGAAAACGGAACCAACAGATGCGTGTAATGTTTCAGACATACTCGACTGCACAAGACACGTTGACGATGACTTGTGTGAACGGGGCTTGGTACGCAACCATCAGTGGCACAAATGCACAATTGTTCTCCATTACTTGTACCTGAAGTCGTATGGTTGTTTATCCAATAACGCCCATATTTAGTTATTTTTTGTTATTTCTGATCTTTATGATTCATAATGACACTTCGACCTCATTCCAAAAATACACGATTATCGTTTGTTATGTTTTATTCGTATGTTACGATCTATGTATTTATTCTTGGTCACGTAAAATTTTACGCAAACAATTCAGACAATATGATGTTTGCATAAATAATAAAAGATTGTGTTATAATAAATGTGTATTCCATTTCAAACTCACCGATTCTAATTTTTTAAAGCGTGTGTATGTACATGATGCATTGTAGTGACAATTGAATTCTGAACAAACAATTATTTCAAAACTTGACTAAAAATGGTTGTCGAACACAATACAGGTGGGTATGAATAGAACTACTCTTCAACCGTTACATTACGATATATTATACGTTACGTAGTATAGTATCTACTGACCAATTTTATTCGATAATGTATTCACAGTTGTACACAACTGCCGACATGCCACAAGCAAACTATTGAAGTGTTATGAACAGAGTTATTAACTTACATACATAGTTCATTTCGGATAAATCTTACCAGTTTTAGAGAAATAGGCAGGTACGTATCTATATGTTTTCACAGAACTTTCTCCATGATCAGGTCATGATTGCCCGGTTGTTTCACGAAGAAATATTGCGGATTCTCCTCGGGATCCGGCCCTCCGGGTGCGATTTTGAACTTGTAACGTTGCAGCAGGGTGGCGAAGATCAACAACAGATTCATGCGCGCCATGCTTTCGCCTGTAGAATTTGGGTGTCAAAAGTGATGAACAAATAAAATTAGACCCCTCATGCCGAAGCCGGTTCAAATTGTGGGCAACTACATATGTATGTATGCATGACCATTGGCCACAGTAAAGCAAAACGAAGGCAAGTTCTTCTGCATTTTCCGATGGAGTTGCACACTCGACCAGCGTACATAAATGCTGTTCCACACACCAAGATGGGGGAACACTGGTCGAAATCAGAACACAAGTGCTGCAACACTCTGCAAAATACGGTCCAAAGAAAAGTTCTTGCTTCACGATGCTTTCATCGCGTCAGTCCAGTCGCAGTAGTGCGGTTACACCGTGACAATGTTGATACACGCGGCAGCACTGTATGTCTCAACTTCAGGGCATCGTTTCGCTGCTTTCATCCAATCATCAACACTCACCCAAACATTGTCGTTTGCCCATTCCAAATACGGTCACTTGATCAGCGTGTTTCGCATTGAACGTGCCGTCCGGGTTAACGAATCGGTCGGGATTGAATTCGGCCGGATTGGGGAAAATCTCCGGGTCACAGAACACCGAGTACACTTGTATGGTCAAAATGGTGTCTGCGGGAAAACACATTGGCAATACCATGCTGGCTCGTCAAATCTCATCTGAGCTGACATATAGATTGCAACTCCTTCGGACCTGAACTGTACCGTTCTTAATCGTAACCCTCCTATTAATGAAACCCTCCCGCAGAGAACGACAGCTCGGTCCCCGATTTACAGTCAGTGTTCCATTCACCACCCCAGAGCATGTTCTTTCTGGTCACTGAAAATGCCGAGGCCAGCGGAATTTGTGCACGTACAGACCTTGTTTCAACAATTGACCATTGATGTCAATGTCCTTCAACAAACGTCTTTGTACGCCGATCGGGAAATTGTTCATGTACCTGCGATTGATTGGTGTTTAAGTGAAGGCATACTTTCTGTCATCCGGCTCAACCAGCGGGACAATGATAGTTGGGAGCACCGCATGATCAAGACGTGTAACTCTGTTGGGTGCGTGTCTCCTTCAGGCAGAGCTGTATATATCGGGACAATTTGTGTGAGGGTGAAACATCAGCTAAGCCAACCGCAAAGTCTCTGTCAATGTAGCCATTGTGTAGTGCAGTTGTGTGCGGTCAGCCATAGTGCAATCACGATTGCCAATCACGTCGTGCAACTCGGCCCGAACTTTGTCCTCAAATGCGCGCAGAATCGGGGCATGCGCGGTAGCGCATGTCCCATATGGTTGTCCGGAGTTAGTGCCGGCAGCAAAAATTTTCATTGGCCAGTAATTCCACAATAAAGCACCGATGGTTTCAATATTTAACCACAAGGTGCCGAAGGCCACCCTACATCTGCGTTCAAAATTTGACGTTGATCGGTACCGGCTTCGTGGAGTTACGGTACCCAACGCCTCTCAAAAAGTGCAAAAACGTTCTTCTTCTTCTTTCTTTCTTTCTTTTTTTTCCGGTAAAATGTTCGTCCAAAACTCAGGGATACATCGGACGAGAAATCTGCCGCAGTACCGGGGGTTTTGAAGGTCGAGAAACTCGGTGGTGACATTGGTTTTTGGATCCAGTACTTTTCGGAGCCAGAACCGGAACTGGAACCGGAACTCAGTATTTAGCCATGCAAATAAGTCGCACAATACTGGTCTGGTCATAAAGACAGTGCGTGCGGTATATAGGTTTTCAGGGTCGAGAAATCTAATGGAGACATTGGTTTTTGAATCCGGAGCTCTTCGGAGCCAGAACCGGAACTGGAACCGGAATTGAGTATTTATCAGGCAAATAAGTCGCACAATACTGGTCTGATCATAAAGACAGTGCGTGCGGTATATAGGTTTTTGGGGTCGAGAAATCTAATGGTGGCATTGGCTTTTCAATCCAGAGCTCTTCGGAACTAGAACTGGAACTGGAACCGGAACTCAATATCTAGCCATGCAAATAAGTCGCACAATACTGGTCTGATCATAAAGACAGTGCGTGCGGTATATAGGTTTTCGGGGTCGAGAAATCTAATGGTGACATTGGCTTTTGAATCCGGAGCTCTTCGGAGCCAGAACCGGAACTGGAACCGGAACTCAATATTTAGCAATGCAATTAAGTCGCACAATATTGCTCTGATCATAAAGACAGGTGCGGTATATAGGTTTTCCGGGTCGAGAAATCTAATGGTAACATTGGCTTTTGAATCCGGAGCTCTTCGGAGCCAGAACCGGAACTCAATATTTAACAATGCAATTAAGTCGCACAATATTGCTCTGATCATAAAGACAGGTGCGGTATATAGGTTTTCCGGGTCGAGAAATCTAATCGTAGCATTGGTTTTTAGATCCGGAACTTTTTGGAGTCAGAACCGGAACTCGAACCGGAACTCAAAACTGATTCACGTGAATGAATAACACAATACTGCCCTGATCATGAAGAAAGGGGGGTGATATATAGGTTTTCGGGGTCGAGAAATCTAATGGCGACACTGGTTTTTGAATCCGGAGCTCTCCGGAGACAGAACCGAAACTGGAACCGGAACTCAGTACTTATCCACGCAAATAAGTCGCACAATACTGGCCTGATCATAACGACAGTGCGTGCGGTATATAGGTTTTCGGGGTTGAGAAACACAACGGTGGCATTGGTTTTTAAATCTGGAACTATTCGGAGCCAGAACCGGAACTAGTACCGGAACTCAGGTTTGATCAATGCGAATAAATAGTGTCATAGTGATCTGATCTCCAATTATGTGTCAGCTGTTTATGTTTCTGGGGTCGGGATATCCGATCGTGACATCGCTTTTTTAGCTCTGACTTGATTGAGGTGTGAAACAGTAACATGAATACAGTCAAACCATCACAAGGTGAACCTCTAGATAGTGAATTCCTCTGTATAGTGAACGAATTATCAGTGTGATCATGCGTATTTTCCGTCAACCGAACGAGAAAATGCGCTTACTCGATATAAAACAAAAATACAAGAAGAAAAATGCCTGCTGTCGCGCGGCAAGAATCAGGATATGGTTCTCGATATCATGCTGGTCGCATATAAAACACCTATACAAGATTGTTTACTCCCCCCAAAGTCAAAAGATATCAGTGATTACGCACAGGAGCAAAAGGAGACTAAAAACATCACCGAAGCAGAAGAAAAGCTTATTTGCCAAAAAATGAACAGGATATAGAAAGAACCATTGCATTCCTTTCGAAAAGTGAATTAAAAAGCGATACGCCATCAAGGAACCATATTGCGGCCAATAGCGCAATCAGGCGACGACGGCAAGCTGTTACAGGTTCGATTGTTACTGGTGACGGCATAAAGAGTGGGTAAAACGATTATGCGTTGGCCGCAACATGGTTCCTTGATGGCGTATCGCTTTTTAATTCGCTTTTCGAAAGGAATGCAATGCCTCTTTCTAAATCCTGTTCATTTTTTTGGCAAATAAGCTTTTCTTCTGCTTCGGTGATGTTTTTAGTCTCCTTTTGCTCCTGTGCGTAATCACTGATATCTTTTGACTTTGGGGGAGTAAACAATCTTGTATAGGTGTTTTATATGCGACCAGCATGATATCGAGAACCATATCCTGATTCTTGCCGCGCGACAGCAGGCATTTTTCTTCTTGTTTAGCGAAATGTTTTTGGCGAGATTTTGCACAATGTAAGCAAAACTACAACCTATGCTACGACATCAAATGGAACTTGTGTTCTTCAAAGCGGCCGTGCGTACAAGTCCCTGCCTGAAAGGTTCCCGTAGTTGCAGCTTGCAATACTCGGTTCTTCTATGCTGAAACCGCTCAGGCACCGGGTCAGGTACCGCCTTGTGCATACGGGGCAAAAGTTACACATGCTGTAACAGGTGCTTAAATCAAACATGATACCCGCATTAGGCTTTGCGCCAAGCCTGAATTCAAGGCGGGATCTAGGCTTGAAGCTAAGTGTGTGCCGACCTGCACAGCCTGATGTTTGCTCATGAAAACGAGCGCCCATCGGAGTGTGGTCGTTGTGGTCTCCATACCGGCCGACCACAGATCGAAAATCGACATGTACAGCTGCCATTCACTGCAACAACGGAAAACATTGCAACCGAAAAATAGAAACTGAAAATATCTTGGAAATAAGTGAAGAAAAACAAGAAAATGCCTGAAACTGTCCATGTCCTGTCCTTTTGATTTGCGTTTTTCCATTTCTTGGATGTAGGCCGCAACCAGGTCTGTTGGCTCGGCACCGATATCGGCCAGAACCTACAGATTCAGGGTAAAGCTTGACATTTCAGTTAAGATTGTCCCGAATGATGTACAATACGATGTTGAAGATTTTGTGATCACTAAACAAGACAATAAACAAATACGTTTCTAGAATCGGTCCAAAACGAACCCTTTAAACAAGACAATAAACAAATACGTTTCAAGAATCGGTCCAAAACGAACCCTTAGTTATCAGCTGACTGCTACCATTTACAGAAGTTTTTTTTTCAAGATTGGGCAAGCTCCGATGGGTCGGGCGGGAAGTGTGCGGTAAGAAAATACGCAAAGGTACTATCCATATACAGTACCTCCTTCTTGTGCGCACGAATAATTCGCATAAAGTACTCCTCGAATTGTTTCAACAGCCGGCCGGCATCGTCATAGCCAAAATGACCAAACAGCGGCACGAAACGCAGCCAAGGGTAATCGATGGACATGGTCAACTGCAAATGTGGCTGGATGCTTGGATCCAGTAAGCGTGTGTACTGATAAGGTGTGAACAGTGAACTTTGGTATCATACACGTTCCAAAACATTGAGATAGAAATTATACATTACAATTTGAAAAGAATGCAGCAGGTGCCTAATTCTGGAAAATTAAACTCTGGTGATGCGAAAGCGCAATCCAACCGATGGTCTGGTGAACAGATCGAACAGTTCGCGATTCAATCGGAACAATTTATCGAATTCCTCGTCATCGTATTCGTATCGATATCCAAGCACCAGATTGGCGATGATCGATGCCACACATGTTGCCAACGGCTTGTCAATGTTCACCTTGATGGTCTGCAATGCAAATCTACTAACGGTACATATTATGTATTCGACAATTTTGCATTGTATAATTGTTGAGCCATCCTTTTTGTGTGATAAACTGCTCATGTGCGGCTGCAAAAGTAAAATTTCCAAAAGCAAAATGACAGGCGGCGCACCCATTATGTCACTATAGCGCATGTCCCACCCAATTTCTCGCGAGTTGGTGATGTTTTGTTGACCGAGTCACGTGATTGCTGAATAATGCCATCCCATCGTGATCCTACCTTTCCTCCATCAGTGCTCATCGCCTCAATGTGCTCAAAGAATCGATCGATGTCCTGTCGCATTTTCTCTTCCATTAAATTTCGGCCAAACCCAAAGTCACGCAACACGTGCATCGTGAAGTTGCGCTGCTGACGCCAGCGGTGACCTGGTTCACACCAATGGGTTAGTTCTGGGGTGAGATTGGGTAGGGCGACACCTACTAAGTTAGGAATGTGATTCCTTCAGGGGGCTCATTCTGCAAGTAAGCATTGTGAACACCAACCTTCCGAAAGGAACAGTCCATAATTGCCGCCAGCGAAGTAATCCATCATGAAATTCTGCGGACGGCCAGCACTTACATCGCCTGAATTTACAAGCACTTTAGCTGTTTTGTTTTACAAAACAGCAGCTAAAAAATTTTTCACGTTCTATTATCCCACTCACTATTCGCTCCGGTGAACATTTCTTTCTGCAATTTATAGTCGGTCACAAATACGGTCGGGTTTGGCATCCAAACAGTGACCATACCCCCGTATTTCTTGCCCCACGCGTCAATAATGGCAGGCCAATCAGCTATGTTGCCACCGAGACTGCCGAAGTTGCCTGCAATTCAACGCTGTTCATTAGCTTGGGTCGAAGGTGGAGGTGCTACAGTCTGCTCGCTTCATGTTGACATCATCGGAACCCGTCAATGTGTGAGGTGAAGACAATATGCCTTTATTTGAGAAGGTTTTCGCTTGCATCGACGTTTCGTTGTGATTGGCTGATTCCCAAGGACGGATAACGAACAATTTGAAAATTGTAATATTTAGAACTAAAAAAATGAGAAATAAGAGCTAACTTAAACAAAGGTAAAAGCACTCACCGATAATTGGCCATGGTGTCGGTCCGGGAGGGTAATCGGCACGTTTAGTAACCAGATTCCAATAGAGCCAATAGGATAAGAGGCCAATGGTCAGCAGAATGTAGAACATGTTGGCGAAATTGCGAGAATGTTATAAACTGAATTTTATAGATTTTTATTCTGATCCAAACGCTTTGCAAAAGTTCCTTCTGCATGCGTTGCGAAATGTGAAAAATACAAATAAAAGCGAGTAACGTTGACCTATGGCAGCCAAATGGGATTTCGCAACCCAGTGAGCTTTCAGAACGACAAAAATGTAAAAAACACTTTTCAAACTTCAGTCAAACGGAACATTATGAAATTTCCTGTTGTAAACATTGGAAAACGTCGTCTATCCACTATCGTGCATAAAACTGGTTTCAAGTTTTGTGCTGCGCAACGTCAGATAAAAACGACTTGCAGCTGTGCGGGTTTTCTGGATGAACAGTGTGGTATGGTGATGGTGTCTACTTGTATGTACGTGAGTACCACAGCGTACTGTTTGTGTTAGCACAGTCACGAGAGTTGTTGCAGAAAACGTACATAATGTAATGTACATGCAAAGGACAACACCTCGGTATCAGTACTTACCGTGCGGATCCAGCTTTTGGCCAAGGGAGGAGCCAAGTTCAATAAGTCAGTTCTATCTATTTTTTCGTCCATGCTCGAAGTGGGCCTTCAGTTGGAGGGGCTGTAGTAGAAGGGGGCTTCTACTGAAGAAATACAATATAATTAATTGACTAGTCCATTTTTTGAAAAATTATTTTTTCAGTGCTCATCCAGAACTTGGGATTATTGATGTGATGACCAACTCAGATGGTGGCCTGAGGTCGCTAACTCCTGTCGAATGCCATGCATGATTTCTCGCGCTCACTCGGAGCTGCTTTGAGTTGACGACTTTGGTCGACAATCTCAGTTGGTCACCTATCAGTTAGCCGAAACTTGGCGACTTTTTACCTCAAGGTCATGTAAAATGAGGAAGCGCGAAGATTGGCACTTTGTGCACCAAATTTCAAGGAAAACTGTATCAAACTCGGTTTTTGCTTCAGCAATGTTTAAGTTAAAGTGTCGAACTTCGTTATTTCACAAGTTGGTTGGCATGAACGTGCGTCTTAAGTAAACAGTCTTGATAAGCAGCACTTGTAAGATGAAGGAATAAAGGTCAGGCTGGACAGTTGAACCCAGTCTGGGGTGCACAACCGCCCCAGCAGTGGGACATTGCTGAGCTGTGCAACCGGTATTTTTGTTTACTGTCCGGGAAACACACTGTAAAAAATAGGTGAAGTTTGTCAAAAATGCGGGGGAAGCTTACAAGACAGACAAGCTTTCGTGTTCACATACTGTATTCTGAAAAAATACAAGCAACATATTGTAATATGGCGCTGCTGAATCTTTTTTTTGGCGTAAACCCTTACGTGGCGCAAAAAATAATGCAGTGCACAGGTTCACTTAGAATACGGGGACTTCTCCGTTGCATAGCAACCACGGTAAAGATATTTCAGCACTGGAGCTGGTTGTTACGATACATTATTTGCTGACAGTTTCGAAATCATGGAAATTGGAATTATTGTATGTGTGACATTTGATGTGCGCACCTAACAACACTACAGACAAACAACAAAACCGCTTTTTTATCAGCCAGCCCATCCCAAAGCAACACAATATCGAACTGGAACTGATTTTCTCCGTTTTGTTCGGTCAGGCATCCATACACCCTCACACGTAAACCACCAGTACCACAGAAGCCAGTTAACACTTCCCCGCGTTGCCTGTGAGCTATAATTTTTAGAAAGAGACTTTCTGAGCTCCCAGTTCATAGTGTGCTTTTGCTACTAATATTCACTGCTTTAAACGTAACGTTGCAAATGGTTAGTCAAACGACGAACCAACTGGTGCGCTTGTTGCTGCTGTGAGGCACCAAAACCAAACTCGCAATAACAGCCCATACCCACAATGGTCTGGTATCGGTGTAAAGTTTTGGTAGGCAACCGTTTATGCTTCAATGTGGGGGTGTGTAAACTAATCGAGTGTTAGTGCTGTGCGCATAAGCACGTGGCGCTTTCTGGGAGCCCTACTGGCTTTCAGTGCTCACATTAGCTTATTACTGACGCACCAATATTTTGAATTCGCGTTGTAAGCGCACATAGTGGCAGATGCTGAGGCTTGGGTTCCAAACCAAACGTTACACACGTCAACCTGGTCAGCCTACAAGTTGTGTGAGGGTCCGCAATGTCCCAGATTTAGACCCTTTATAACGAACTACATATGTAAATAGGAAATGTAACTTGAAGCCCTTCTGCGACAGAAAGGACATTTTAACATGTACTTATTCTATCTTTCGTACAAAATGCAAGCTCAACATCTCCTAGGAAGCGATAGAACACATAAAATACAAAAAGGGAGTCTTAACATACCATACCTGCCTATCTTGCTGCAAATCTCATCTGGTGGCTCAAAAAGAAAATCTGCGGGACCAAGACTGGTAGGCAGGCAAGATCACCGAATGCAGGCGCGCGCTGCTGCACAAAGTTTTTGGCTTTTGGTTCTTTTTGGTCTCCCTGTTGACTTTGCTGCTCAACTCCTTTGCATCCGAGGCAGACTCAGTCAGTCACGTGTCTTCGCGCATTGATTTGAATAAACATCGCGACTTCGCAACTGAATAATCATGGTGAGTTGAAAGCGAATGTATAATTTCACTCTTCCTTTTCTTTATGACAATGGCCGAATTAGCTGCATTAATTTAAAATCAGAAACTACGCTCGCTGAACGACCAAGTCAGAACCAATCAGATCAGGTCACTTGTACTTGTAGAAGGTTGCGCTCAATCAGCATCGAGGGTAAACACAAATTATATACATCGATGATCGGATCGGATTTGTCTTGATCACGTGACTTGCTTTTGACCATTCAGAATACTGCCAGAACGCCAACAATTCAGATCAGAGCTTATTCTCCGCTTTAAAATGAAGAATTTTCACTGTGATCGATAGCAGTGGCCTCAGTAAAATAGCCTGCTGTTCATGAGAATGCGACTGTTCGATCAACCATGTGTTAAATCCACATACATACATAAGTCAATGCGTTGATTTCAAATGTTTCACACTCTATATCTCTGCAGCCGTCTGATGAGGAGCTCCGCGTGTTTTTCGACAAGTTCGACAAAGAGGGTCAGGGTTGGATCCCGGCCACCTCGGTCGCGACCATCCTCAAAACGATGGGCGTACAATTCAACACGGCCACGTTGAGGGAATTGATCACTGAGTTCGATGAAGACGGTTGGTGGCGTGAGGTTTGAGCTTAGTGGCTACTACAAGCTCTAAAGTTTAAGGCTAAGGTGTTATGGTCTAAGATTTAGGGGCTCAGGTGATAGGGCGCCGGGGTTAGGACATGTGGTTGTGGATATTAGACCAAACTTTTGACTTGATGCAATCTGTCGCAGAACAGACGTGATCTGATGTGAAGTGAGGACATTGCGCGTCACGAGAGCACGGAACCCACTCGCAAACTTGTGCACTCGCATTGACGATGCCCTGGTGCGCAATGCCTGAAAGCTGTTCTAAACTAGCCAACATAAGCACATTGCTACATACTTGTACACAACACTTTGTCCGAAACAAGACCTCCTCCCCTGCTCAAAGCCCATCTCAACCCCAAGCCCTATAGTTTTGCTGAAAAACATCCACGAAGCGGAAACTTCCAAACAGTTATGATAGTGCTTTTTGTTTGCCAATTTCGATCGGCTGTCGCAAGCGGACGGTGCACCAGGTCGCCGTCAGTGCGAATGCATAAGATGGTGACACGTAACCCAACCCTGATGTTTCACTCACAGAGAGCAGTACATTAGTTACCCTTGTTTCAGGCAGTGGTACACTATAGACACCCAGATTTTTCAGGCAGCGGTAAATCAGTGGCCCTGATGTTTCAGGCAGCGGTACATTAGTGACCCTGATGTTTCAGGCAGCAGTACATTAGTGGCCCTGATGTTTCAGGCAGTGGTACATTATAGTCACCCAGATGTTTCAGGCAGCAGTACATTAGTGGCCCTGATGTTTCAGGCAGCGGTACATTAGTGACCCTGATGTTTCAGGCAGCAGTACATTAATAACCCTTGTTTCATGCAGTGGTACATTATAGTCACCCAGATGTTTCAGGCAACAGTACATTAGTGACCCTGATGTTTTAGGCAGCGGTACATTAGTGACCCTGATGTTTCAGGCAGCGGTACATTAGCGACCCTGATGTTTCAGGCAGCGGTACATTCGAATACGAGGAGTTCTGTGCGTTGGTGTCGAGTGTGGAGGAAGACGAACCGGCGTCGGAGGAGGAATTGAGGGAAATATTCCGATTGTTCGACAAACAGGTCAGTGATTTCGAGTGCCCTCCAATTCAACTGACTGAAATTCTCAGAAATCATGTGTCGGCAACGGCGGCGTAGGCGATTTTGGTAAATTCAAGAAACGGAAGTTTATGAACCGTTTGCCAAGTTTGGATTTTTTGCCGATGGTGAAGCATGCAATAACGCAAAATGGTGTTTGCATGCTTCTTGTCGTATCGCCAACTCAGCCGTAGTTCAATGTACATAAAATTCACGCGTTCATTGCTGCTTGAGTTGACGACAAAACAAGCGTATTTATAGGCGCAAGGTTTCATCACAACGGATGTGCTGCGCGAGATTCTGGCGGCGATCGATGACAAATTGACCAAGGATGACTTGGACGCGGCCATTGACGAGATTGACGAGGACGGATCGGGCACTGTTGACTTCGCTGGTCTGTGATTGGGTGATGGCAGTTGGCTTTGTCAGTTACACACTGGTCAAACAGTTTGGTCAGTTAGAAATGACCTACGTGCATCTGATTGACATATGGGAACGAAAACAGCATCTCAGTATCTCGATTGTATCCGTTGCAGTTGTGAAATTGAGACAAAATGGGTAGACAAAGTCTGACAGAGTCGTAATGTGTGACATAAACGGGAGTACATTTTGAAAACGGGCTCATTTTCATAACTGACGATGCCATTGATCGGATGTGTTTTTCTTCATTTGCTTGTCCCTTTTGTCATTTGTCTCTCAAAATAGTGATACGTACCTCAGCTTTTTTGTCACTGTGGAGACAGGGACTTCAGTGCTACCGTGCCACGCGGAGTGCAAGGTCTGTCACTACTATATACTTGCCAGAAATTTTTTTAAAGGGGTCACAATAAGGACGGTAGACGGTATATGCACCCAGATGCCCAGTTTTTCGTTGCTTCATGCTGTTTTCGCATTCTTTCCAGAGTTCACACAGATGATGAACGGCTGAACGGCTCCACACAACAGGAGCTCGTCGAAGTTAAAAATCTCCAAGACAGCCGGTTTTATTTTTCTAAAGATTCATCATTATTTATATTTCGTTAGAAAAGATATGTAACGACTTTAACGCACACTACAGAATTTTAATCTTGGCTTCCATACACTGTGAAATGATTATTGTCATCACCATTGAACGTTCTTGCTCTCTGGCGTGAAAATTTCCATGCTTGTTTTCTGTAGCACTTTTTGTAGAATGTAAAAATTGTAGCTTTTATCGTTAGACTCTTCCAATCACTTGTCAATGATTATTGGTAACGAGTGCCTCTGAGAAACACGTGCGCTTTTGTGATAAACCAAACCCTTTTGTGGTTCGCTGTTTTTTTTTAACCCGTCAGGGGTCAATTTCGAAAGCAGCGACAAAACATCGCTGGTAAATAAACAACCAGTGCTGTGCTTATACCAAAAAAGTCGTTTCACTTCCGCGCATCAATCCTAAATTTATGAATAACAAATGAAGAAAATTTGTTACATAACAAAATAATGTAAAATAAAAAAACGAAAAACGAAAATCGAAAACTGCACTTCGTGCCTGGGGCGAAGCGAAAGATTTCGTCGATGGTTGCCTGACTTCACAAGGAGTTATGTTAGTTCTCTGGCAGCAGCTCGTCAACCTTACCCCTGTTACCGACTTTGTTTGGTGCATTGCACCCGAATTGTACAACAAGGTGCTATTGTTTGCCCGTTTCGACCTGCTTTGGCAAAGAAGGGCGGTGCACCAGGGTCATTGTCAGTGAGAATGTACCAGAGATGGCCCTTGGCCGCCGAACTCCGCCGCAGTCAAAGTTAGGCAAGTGGGAAGCGGAGATAGAAATCTTTAGTACCAGCATCCACGCCTGATTCAGACAACCCGCGAACTTAAAACACTGTGTGACTGTAATCAAGCAATCGCGGTGGCAGGGGGACTCCGCAATCCCGCGAACTTAAAACACTGTGTGACTGCAATCAAGCAATCGCGGTGGCAGGGGGACTCCGCAATCCGCACTCCCGTCACATCGCCATTTCTTTTTTTTTAATCGGGGCATGCGCGGTAGCGCATGTCCCATATATGGTTGTCCGGAGTTAGTGCCGGCAGCAAAAATTTTCACTGGCCAGTAATTCCACAACAAAGCACCGATGGTTTCAATATTTAACCACAAGGTGCCTTAGGCCACCCTACATCTGCATTCAAAATTTGACGTTGATCGGTATCGGCGTCGTTGAGTTACGGTACCCAACGCCTCTCAAAAAGTGCAAAAACGTTCTTCTTCTTCTTTCTTTCTTTCTTTTTTCCGGCAAAATGTTCGTTCAAAACTCAGGGATGCATCGGACGAGAAATCTGCCGCGGAACCGGGGGTTTTGAAGGTCGAGAAACTCTGTGGTGACATTGGTTTTTGGATCCAGTACTTTTCGGAGCCAGAACCGGAACTGGAACCGGAACTCAGTATTTAGCCATGCAAATAAGTCGCACAATACTGGTCTGGTCATACAGACAGTGCGTGCGGTATATAGGTTTTCTGTGTCGAGAAATCTAATGGTGACATTGGTTTTTGAATCAGGAGCTCTTTGGAGCCAGAACCGGAACTGGAACCGGAACTCAGTATTTATCAAGCAAATAAGTCGCACAATACTGGTCTGATCATAAAGACAGTGCGTGCGGTATATAGGTTTTCGGGGTCGAGAAATCTAATGGTGACATTGGCTTTTCAATCCGGAGCTCTTCGGAGCCAGAGCCGGAACTGGAACCGGAACTCAGTATTTATCAAGCAAGTAAGTCGCACAATACTGGTCTGATCATAAAGACAGTGCGTGCGGCATACAGGTTTTCGGGGTCGAGAAATCTAATGGTGACACTGGCTTTTCAATCCGGAGCTCTTCGGAACCAGAACTGGAACCGGAACTCCATTTTTAGCCATGCAAATAAGTCGCACAATACTGGTCTGATCATAAAGACAGTGCGTGCGGTATACAGGTTTTCGGGGTCGAGAAATCTAATGATGACATTGGTTTTTAAATCCGGAGCTTTTTGGAGCCAGAACCGGAACTAGAACCGGAATTCAAAGCTAATTCACGTGAATAAACAACACAATGCTGCCTTGATCATGAAGAAAGTGGGGGGCGATGTATAGGCATTCGGGGTCGAGAAATACAATGGCGACATTAGTTTTTGAATCGGAGCTCTCCGGAGCCAGAACCGAAACTGGAACCGTAACTCAGTATTTATTCATGCAGGTAAGTCGCACAATACTGGCCTGATCATAACGACGGTGCGTGCGGTATATAGGTTTTCGGTGTCGAGAAACCCAACGGTGGCATTAGCATTGCTTCACTCGGTTAGGGTATGAAACGGTTACAAAAATCGGCCACATTTTTCGAGAACGCAAGTTTGTCTCTTAACTTTGAGGCCGCGCTTTGTGTTTCAGGAATGAAAATGCAACAAAAAACAAAGCATTGTCGAAAGTATCACAAAATAAGGTTTTTAAGTTTAGAAACACTTAGGTAGCGGCGTGACAGGCCGCAAAATACCCAAAAATTGCCCCTAAACTGCATAGTTGCATTGATTGACGGAAATGTGATGTAAATAGGCCATGTATTGCATCGCATTGGAAACGAGAAAGTCAGATAAACGCACAGTCCAACAACCTAGATAAGTTTCAAGACTTCAAACTCCATGGACCGGCTGCTGCAGCCATGCCAACCTGAGTAAGATATTTGGCTATAAGTCGTTACTGTTAAGAACTATTGCATATTTGATAGCACCAAACGATGTAGCTTCAAAAGCTACCGAACGATATATTCATTGCTTCATCTCAACGAGTCAAACAATCATATCGGAGCCACTCCTTCACCCTGCGCCCGAATAATCAAGATCGGGTCGACAAGCGGCCATCTGGTGACTCACCAGTGCACAGTTCACACTGAACATTTTCGGGAAACGTCCCTTTTCGTATCATACAAGCACGCACGCATTGCGAGATGTCATTGCATTTGAAAGATAACCGCGTTTAGTTTTGTGTCGTTTATCCAATATAGGATGAGCTTCCAACGACAATGCTAATACACATTAATATGAACAAAGTTAGGGCGTGGTGGTCAAGACTGCTTCTTTGACGCATGATATCACATTAGATATACATGAGACATTCTAACGACGGCGCTTTTTATCTTGTTTCAGCGACCAAATGCATATAAAAACTGTAAAAAGTGTGAATTATGGAACAAAGTAGCCCGCAGGAATTACGGATGCGAGTGTATCTCATCCACTGGAGCAGCCGAAGGTGTTCCTGGTATTAGCGACTGGCGCCCATAAACGTCTCTGAATTGTGTGTAAAGGACAGAGCGGAAAATAATAACTTGATACTCTTACTCTTAAATATACTCTTTATAACCCGCACCCTGCAGTACAAAAAACGTTTTGGTCGATTTTCAGAAAATAAGCACCAAACTGACCACTTTAGTCTTGACAAAAAAAGCATCTGAAGTCGGCAGCGAAACCCCAGTAATAATATTCGTTATAATATAATAGTCGTTCACAAATCAATCAGGAAACAATCACAAGCAAGAAATATGCCTGTGGTTATCAGAACTCAATTATCGGACAGCCAGGTTAACGGGGTTTATGTCTTTTGGGTCGCTGGGAAAGTTATCGAATTGTTGACGGCAATGCAGTCGAGGGACTCACAACTTTGACACCTGCTCCAAATACGCGTTCGCAGTGCATCATTTCCCCACATCGCTTTGTCCCCCCAGTAGTCAAGCTTGAATGATGACATTGGTGCCCCACATTAAGCCAGTTGCCCAGTTTTTTATCACGAGTTTTTTCTGCACCTCATGCACTCCATCAAATCCATGAAAAAAATTCGAGGTCAGTCATTAACTTTTGCGGGATTTTCCTGACTTGTCTTTCATGTTTTCTCACACGCGTTCCGTGCCAGAGCGGCAGGACAAAAGTCCTTGGTGACTCTGGGTTCGCTGAGCGTTCATTAGAATTTCCGTTCGCTTTTTTCATAGATTTGTCATAGATTTTCGTAATTCTACCGAACAAAGTGTTCTATTGAACTGGGTATCTGTAAATAAAAATATGTTTTATATTCCCTCTCGGCTGCATAACTTGTATAGAACTGCTCCTGCAAACCCGCAAAATTTGGCTGTTTTTCCCGATCGCAAACGAATCCCGGTTAACGTCTTGTCTGTGAATATAACACAATTTACCAATCAGCGCACATTATGCCCCTGTCTAAGTGCAGCACCGATAAGCCTCCAAAATTAGGTAACAGTCTCAAGTCAGCGCGCGATTCAGTTTGAGAACCCAGACTGTAGCAGGGCCGCTGATATCAGGTCAGCGGCACAAAAACAAAACATTGGGCGGCGGTCCGATTTGTTTACGCACAAGTTCCCCTGAGCAGATTAGCAAATCATAACAAGCGCATGTATAGCATTGTATACCTCTGATACAGTACTAAGTGGTATCCCCCAAACCATCGTTTTATGTTTCCCAGCAGATTGAGAACCACAA
Source organism: Rhynchonema sp. JSB1_4 (assembly GCA_030248065.1). Lineage (NCBI taxonomy): Eukaryota > Metazoa > Nematoda > Chromadorea > Monhysterida > Xyalidae > Rhynchonema > Rhynchonema sp. JSB1_4. The sequence continues at coordinate 26,731 of JASAMV010009238.1, forward strand.
CAGTGCAAAAACTGTACTGCCTGTAAACGGGAAAAATTTGGATTGGCCAAAGTTGTAATTTTGCACACGACTTTCCTCTGTGTACATTACCCCGTTACCCTCACCCATTTCGCCAACCATAATGGCCGTATTTCAAGCATCATCCGTAATTTTGACTAATGCCCTCAGTCCGATGCTAGAAGGTCGCCACATGGACTCCCCGGGTTTGACCGAGTGCCATAATGAATTCCCATTGCACTCGGAGCACAAATACGCAAAATGCGATCCGCGACGATATTTGCAGGTGTTGCTTACTTGATTTTTTGAAAGTTGTTGTTTCAAAAAAACAAGCTGTGTGTCTATCGAGATGGACCAGTAGGTCCGTTGTCAGAGCGCGCGAGTCAGTGCGCGGCGTGGGCGAGACAAATTTTAGATCCATCGTTATTTTTATGGGATTAAGTTTATTGAGCGAGACTGGTTTGAAGCATCGGGCCTGTTCACCCTGTACTTTCGTCAATCGTGACTGACGACGATAGTCAGGAGGGTCCTCCAGCTGGATGGAAGTGTTCCTTCAGAGTAAGGCTGCGTCTATGGAAATTTCAACACTGTTTTGAGATTTCGAATCCGGCGAAGCATGGCCCAAATAACCTCAGGCGACAAATCTTGACATTCACCACTGAACAGATTTTATTTATTTCGAAAATGTTATTCGTTTGCACCACGTCACACTCCAAAACTCCATCTCTAATGCTTGTTGCAGAAAGGCACAGCAGCGGTGGTGCTGAATCTGGTGATGGGCTGTCTGGTAGCTGTCTACTGCATCGTGGGCGGACAAGTGTTTGTCGCGTTTGAGGCTGAAACACGAAACGTGCGTTATTTTTCTAGTTTTTGTGTGAAACGAGTTCACTGCAAGCCTCTTTATTGTGGCTCTTTCAAAGTTTGCAAGCTCCAAAATGTTTGAACGGTAGTGTCATATATTTCGATTCTCTTTGCCTTCAGATTACAACTCCATGTGATAATGTTCTTGACAATGACCGGAAATGTATCGATCATATCACTACAAAGGGGGTAGACTGTATCACACAAATGCCACTGTTTTAGCACGAAATCTCTGAGTTGCTTCATTCAATCGAGACTTGCATCCAAGACATGTTGACTGCCGGCCGGTACTCGGAAGGTTGGTGAGCGTGTAGCGCAGTTGATTGGTTGAGTGACATGACATTGTCATTACAGTATTGAATTATTATATTCATGCAAATGTACTCCAACTCTTTATGTAATTGGTGCCGGCTAAATTGTAAAAACCTAGGTATTCGTCGTTACTCTCCCCCCCCGCGCGGTTTTTATTTTTCCCCTTTCCGTCCAAACCAAAAAAAAACCACCACTACTACTATGACAAACATGTGGGTTCGAATCTTGATCAGAGGAACTTTAATTATATTTTTTTGATGAATACAAGTGATGTGTGCCAAGATATGAATAGCTACAGTAGCCAAGCGCTTATTTTGCATCCTACGGTGTATGACGTCCAAATTGTCATAGTTTTTGTTCCGACTTGTGAAGCAACGGAGTCTACAACATCATCAGTTCATCCGACCGAGTAACCCGCTGGTATATCGGAACCAAATGATGTCAAATTGGGCAGAGAAGACAACTTGATGCACCGCTTTCAGGTTCGAATATCCCAGTGCATCCAGTGGAACTATCCAAGTTGATGGTTCGCAACTGCACCTTGACACATTTGGCTATCGACAATTGGAACTTTCTCAGCTCGATTGTCTACACGTTCACGAATGTGGTCACTGTTGGTCGGTAAACGATCAACATTTTTGTTTTCTGACAGTTTTAACTGTGCATGTGCACGCCCGTATGCTTGTTTTCCCATCCGCAACGTTCGCACAGATCATGACGTACGGTAATAGGTATGACGTCTGTGTAAGCGTCTCGAAACGGAAGGTATGCACTGTGTTTTTGTTCTGAACACACCACACATCGAAACATCACAGGTTACGACGCGCTTGAACCACACACGACGGGTGGCCGATTGTTTGCCGTGTTCTTCACCATAATCGGTCAGTTTGTTATTTATCGAACAGCAGCGGCTGATTGAACCAAGTATACGTACCAACTTCGAACTCGCTGCTAACTGTAACACACGAACCGAACGACTACCCACTGAACCACGCAGGCATTCCATTCACAATGGTGCTGATCGGCAACTTTGGCAAGTTTTTACAACACTGGGCCACTTGGCTGTATGTGTGGGTGAGGTGGGTGAAATGGAATGATTGTAACTGGATGTTTGCTTGTGCACTTCAATTGAGAGCAGTGCACGCTCATACCGTCATGTATGTGTTTGTGTTTCATGATTTCAGAAAGAAGCGCCATCAGTGGTTGTCCCGTCACAACCCAACGAGTAGTGACCGACTGAGTATTGTGGTTGACGATTGTAAAGGTGGGGGCTTTAAACCAAATGAAACCCGAGAAACGTTTGAATTGTATCTAGTCTATTCTCTTTCAACGAGATGCTCGGGACCTGCCCTGAAGATGATACTGATACACAGCCCAAGTAGGGATACGGTTGCAAAGGAGAAAAAATTAGCTGATTCTTGGCGACGAAAATGGCGTTCAAAGAAGCTTTTCACTGCACTGCAATTAGTGTACACTTTACTTCAACTTAAATACAGTACATTCTGCCCTGATACCCTGATCTTTCAAGGCAAACGTGTTGAGATCCGTGAGCCATCAATGGGAAGCAGCTTGCAAGGCCCCGATGCGGAAGATGACGACGAACCTCCACCAGCTATCGTTATTTGCTTGTTAATGGTTGGTTGGAAATATTTCCGTTTTGCGCCCGCAGCGGTAAAGGACAAGGACATGGCAAACAAGCGATGACCTGGTGGTTTACCGTTTCGTATCTTTGCTCGCAAGAGCAAATGGGCGCGGGCAGCATCTCAATACAGAAAAGAATCCATAGTATCAACGTCAATAGGAGATGAACCATATTCAGGTGTTTGCCTACGTGCTAACCGGGACGTTGTTGTCCCCACTTATCGATCGCGTTGACTTTGTGCATGGCATGTACAATTCTGTGATGACTGTGACCGCACTGGACTTTGACATGATTTTCAGGGGCTTGTTAGTGAATTGGTTTCCAGTTTCTTAACAGGTTCACAAACCGTTCAATTTTCTATCGACCCATTTCTTTACCTGCTTCCCATAATGTGAGTGAGTTCAAGACTATTTATGCAATCGTGAAACATCGCACAATATGATCACGCTTCGCAGCGCGTTCTTCATTCCGTTTAAACTGTTGTACGCGTGCATCGGTTTGGCCATAGTCACCGTCGCCATTGATGTCGGTGGCGAGTATCTCAGGAAACTGCACTTTTACGGACGAAAAGTCGATGTTTCACGCGCTCGCATTTGGATTGGAGGCGAACAGTGAGTTACATACATTTTGATTTGAAAGGGCTGGCAGCTTGCTGTGTTCGCTGTATAGTTATTTACTGAAAATCCCGCCAATAAAGCCCCCGAATTGAAAACCAAAGGAATTGAAAAAGGTATTCATTTGCGTAATAGGTGCAGCTCAAGATTAAAAGGAGCCACAATTGCAGTGCTGCAAAATTTTGTATCGGTCAATCCAGCTAAATCTTGTTTATTTGTTATCACACTCGCAGAATACATACTTCGGCTTGGCTTTGTCTTTTGTCGTAGGCTAAAAGGCCCCGTTATTGTCATTTTTTACCTAATCGTTCTTCGGTTATTGGTCTTTCTTCTTTGCTCAACTGTCCATCCGCCATTGCAGCATCACCATGAAACATCTGGTGAACGCCGTTGGTCGGCAGTCAGGCGTGAAAGCGGAGAGGATCGAACGGTTGAATTTCGATCGAATCGTCGAATCGGCCGTGGCGGAGGAACAGGGCGACGAGCTGCCCGAGTGTGAAGATGTGGAGGAGGCAAATAATGGTTGGTGATGCGGATGCTCTGAAGCCGCCTTGAATGAAAGGCGAACAAGAGAAATATGGTAAAACTATTCTGTTGATGTCATGTGTCACGGTCTATGCCATAACACGTACACTACTTAATGACGAGTCCCAATATTCGTCATGCTCTTGGACACTCCACATGTGTTAGCACACAGCGCTACCTAAGGCACTGAAATATACACAGTTCACTGCCTCGGTTGTCCATTCAATAGTGGACTCTACCTACTGTACTTGTGGCTCATTTACTGTTTCGGTCGTTTGGTCTGCATTTCACATGTGTAGGTACATACCTATGTACATGACATACATGATCTGTACGAAACATTGAAACAATGCAAGTTTATCCACCACACCCCTGATGTTTCAGTGCGTGACATGTTCCGCCACATCGACTCGACCGACGTCGACACCGATTATGACCGTCGAGACCCGCCGGCACCTCCTGGAGGCATACCACCTGATCGCAGTAGTGGCTCATCGTATGATAATAGCAACTTTGAGCCTGGTAAAACACAAATGCGTCATTTACCTATGTAGTACCTACGTGCAGTATGTACCTAGTAAGTAGCAGTAATCAGCGATACATCTATTTCGCTCATTTTCCTTGCATACCTTGTTTTAGGACCAAGCGGATTTCATGACCAGACAGGGCACACGGGATTTGACCATGATGGGCAGAAGAACAGTTTTGTTGGTAGTCAAAAACAGGTCAGGAAACACTTGAATGGTATTTCATCTAAATTTTTCATTTTTTTAAATTCGAGAAAATGTGGCCAACCACGGCACTATTCTATCTTACGCGCCACTAAATGGACAGTACCTTGCGAACGGTAGCGCCGATTCAGTCCTTATTACGTTGTCATTATAATGGTGACCACCAAGTCATCGTCAGTTGGACACAGTTGTAAAATAATTTCCGTTTGCTTCATATCAGGCCAACGGCTCGTGGGACTTTGACGATGGCGGCTCGATCAATTCATCGCGCTCCAGCTCGACCGTGCCAAAGTCGATAACAGACACAGGCAAGATGATAGATCATCGAAGTTTCTCAGTGTTACTAATGCTGGCTTTCATGCTTTCTCCCAATAAAAATTGTTGATATAGTTCATCGCCACACACAGGCATTGAAACATCATGTGATGAAGGAGACACAGACTCGGACGGGGCAAACGACAATAACATGATGATGGTGACATCAGGTATGAACTTTTTGAGATTTTCTTGAGTTTAATCTGCTATAGTATGTAGTTTATAAGGTGCTGGGGAGAGTGGGCTGTTTGAGATGCAGTAACTGCTGCACGCACACACACAGTCAGCCTGCATATTCACCACCAATGTAGGTATAATGTATTTTGGCATGATCTAAAATTCGAAGTGGTCAAAATAAATAGCAATCAATAAATCTAAAAAGTCACGAAATCAAGACAAGACCGGACCGGGGACCGATCAGCAAGCTCGGTAAGTGGGCCGTTTTGACTCACAGGTTACTCCGAGTCCACAGCGACAGCGACGTCTGACCCGATGCCCAAAATGTTCGCGCCCATCGTATCCCCACTAGTCGGTGTCGATTGGTCGCCGAGTCCGCCTCCTATCGGTACACCCCGGCTCATCAGTCAACAATGGAAACCGAGTCCACCGGCGCCACCGAGATTTTCGAAACTGATTTCGGCCGCTTGGCAACCGTCGCCCCCGGTTGGGTTTGCGATATTATGGGTCACACAGAGCTCCGTCGTATTAACTTTTTGAGTTCGAGGGATGGAAGCGTAGATTGCTAATTTTTCTTTCCACACGGTGCCCTACCGTTACGATAACGCTGGCAGCGCTAATTGACTGGCGAATTGTTGCACTGCACCTGATGAAAACATCTGTTTGCTGGTCAAACTCAGTTTAATGTTGCCTGTTTTTTGTACTTTTTTTCACAAAGATCAAACTAGTCTTGGCGCTGTTCACAATTTGAAGACTTCCTTGATGAGACAAGCGTTACTTCCGTGGTTCCGTGACAAATCACCGCCAAAAATGCCCTTTTCAGAGTCCTCGTGAGCCGCGTTTAATTGGTTGGACGTGGACCCCAAGTGGCAGTGAAGAGACCCTGCCCGTCTCAGCCAGCATCGCGTTGCCGATAATCACTGATGATGGCGAACACCCGGACACCGAATCGTCTGACGGTTCGCTCATGAGCATGGCCTTTCTCAGTTTTTGGGCAAGAATTTTTTAATCAGTGTACAACCTCTTTTTGGTGAAATCTTCATTGGAAAGCTTTTGATCGAGTTTTTAGGCCAATGAATATTCTTGATAGTGACCGACAATGGAAGGTCCCTGATCATGTCGCACTAATGAGGGTATGTACTGTGCTCACACACATCGTCGGTATCAGTAAAAATAAGACCAACCCCCAAAACCACTTTTTCGAGAAAAAAGCGTTTGAAGTTGGCCTGACCGCATTTCCAACACGGTTTGGTTCGGTAGGCTGATGTTTGGCATGGCTACGTAAGGGAGCTTGCTGATCATCATAGAAACAAAAGTAGACTTTGAAACGTCATATCCAAGCAAAAACAAAGCTATTTGTCGGTTGGTTTTAGTTCACAAAAAAATAAAAATAGACCAAGCCCCTTGGCGGAGCAGTTGAAAACCGAAAAATAGTCCAACCCCCATTTTCTCTGCCATTTATTTTTCGCCTGCTTGAAAATGATTCAATACGGGGTTCATGAAAACGTCTTAAATGCAGCATTATCATTCAAAATGCTTGTTACAGAGGTGGGAATCGGGTTACCTCGGTCCGGCCGGATTCAGAAAAAGTCAGCCCGGTCCTATCCGGCCCGATTTTTTGGGCCGGGTTTTTCTGATTGTATTTTGAAGCAAACGTCGGGTGTGAAGCGATTGGTTTCTGTTTGTTGAAATCATTGATATTTACACATTGAAAACATAAAGAAAAAACATCAAAAAGCTTGTCTGTGAGAAGCTTCGAACTCGTGGCTCTCACAACCACAGTCAGATATGCTTGCCACTGTGCTAAAGACGCCGACAGCCAAGCTGCCTTACGATACATTATAAACGTAATGATCGAGCCAGCAGCGACGCACTCACCGAGAGAGCGTAAAGTCCCTAATACAACACACACACACAGCTGGGGTATTATGCAACAATCATGTGCTGAAGCAATCTTGTGTGTGTGTGTTGGGGTCGCGTGCTTTGGGGCTTGGTCTTTTTTGTCCGCGAAAATTCCTCCGCCAACCAACTTGGTTTTCTTTTTCAAAAATAAGAAACTAGACCAACCCCCAACGGGGACTAGCAGGTGTTTTCAACATGCTGTAACTCAATGTACATAGCGTTTTGAGACAAAATTTTTGGTGAATGTTTAGAATAGTTTGCCAGCTACACGCTGCACACAAAAAGGGGGTTGGTCTTTTGTTGGGGCTTGGTCTTAATTTTACTGATACCGACGACATGTTTTTGTTTAAATTCGCTTTAAATGACGAATAAGATTTGAACCGCGGACTTGTGGCTTTTGAACTTTTGACTCGGCCTACAAGTCACGGAGTGCACCCTCTTCGCACACTAATGTTTCAGAGATCGAGCCAGTGTCACAAATGAGTCAGTTGAGTGGCGGAGGCGGTGGCGCCCTTTCTACCCCGAGCAGTCCGCGTCTGATCACAGTCCACTGGAAGCCTAATCCTTCATCACCCGATCAACCGACTTTGATTGGGGTCGGGAGAACCACGCCAAACTCCCCTGAGAGGCAATACACGCTCTGGCCACCGCCCGTCAAGCCGCCGGAGGTTGGGCAGAGGGGTTGATTGATTAATGACACCACCGGAAACTGCTGATCTTAAAAGTGATTGCTTTCCATTTTAGCCCAAACCGATCGCCGATTCTCTAGAGCCTCTACCCGAGCAAAAGTGGTCGATATTCTTTAGCGAGCACCAAGGTGAGGCTCAGCTGTATCAAATCCTGTCCTCGTCCTGACTGGTGTTTATTATTCATGTCTGATTGTACTTTGCTTAGCCAACCAACTGGTGTCACACAATCATATTCTTTGTAATGTTTCAGTGCACATGTACCATGAAGCGGAGGAGCTGCCAACGACGTTCGATGATCTCATTAAATTGGGTGAGAACGTTTTCCATCCTTTTGCAACTTTCAGTTTTGTGGTGTTAAAGAGATCGATAAAAACAATAGTTAGAGAAAGGTGAAACAATTTCGATTGTTCGTTCATGCCCCAAGCTGCATGCAATGTCATGAGACCAAACTGTGCTCTACGGTGTTACAGCGGTGAAGCCAATGTTGCCGCAAATGCCCGGTCGGCTGCCGTTTCAAGCCGACGTTGTGCAAAGACACAAACTATACAAGAAAGAATGGATGAAAATGTCGGACACTTTGCTCGGTGGGTGGGCATCATGTTGTTTCGGGTCTTTTTGGGAGCATTATCATACATATTTAATCTGAGCAAACATGGCGCGTGCATAAACATGCATCCTTTCGCAGTGCACATGGTACGATAAAATTGATAGAATATTCATACTTATATAATACATTGTAAAGGTGAGAGACGCCGTTTTGGCTCAGTCGAGAGCAACAACGGTCACGCCGCAAAGCGCAGATATAATAACGGGACACGGCCCACGGTGTTCACAATAGGTATTGTGCACGTATAAACATTGTTGTCATCTCTCCCGTGTCTGTGACGCGTGTATTCTCTCGTGTATTGTATACAAAGACCAGTGTTGTCTTTGTACTTCTGCATGTGTACCCTGGACGCACATTAACAATGACGTCTCAATCTGTTGTTGTTGCCAACTTACTGTGCTTGGTGTTGCATTAACCAAGTTTTGAAACCGAAGTGTTTAATCGAACCGAGTGCAGTCAATCTTGATGACTTTTCAGTGAGCTTCGCTCAGATCAGGGGTCGCCCATTGTAGGGAGAATGCTTCAGGACGTGTGTCGTAGGTATACGTTGTGCCGATTTGTGCCTTTATCGTGAAGTATGTACATTTTTTGCAATGCAAAGCATGTCCCACCCGTCATAACAGTTATTAACTGCTCAGGGCAAAATAATTTTGACTTTTTGTAAATTTTCCAGGTCGAACCGATACGGACAGCAGCGAAGGGTCAACGCCGCCCCGGGGCAGGGGCTGGACAATACTGAGGAAGAGCCTCAGGTTGCACAATCCGCGACAAACTAATGCTGCATCCGAAACTGCTGCTGATGATTGAGACGATCGTATTTTGTGGCATGAATTTGAATTGTTTTTTTTTAAATTGCCGCAGCACAGCAGTAAGACACACACGGTACTTGAATTTGAAGTAGATACTCGAACTCGAGTAACTCGAAGAAGCTGAGCAACAGTGTTTCAACCATACAATAGAAGAATTTTCTATCTCACTCGGAGTCATTGCATCGTCTAAACTTCCTGTTTCGAATTTCGAGTCAGCCTGCAGCTGCACCTACAGTATACATAGTGTAACCAGCAGTTGAGTTAATGGTAGAGCTTTACTTTGCGTTCCCTTGCAATCCCGGTTATACTGTGTATGTTATAGGTATTGGAAATTTGCGTCCAGCTTTGAGGCGATGCCTCTGCCAACAGGGTTGGGCAAAAAAATTTTTTTAAAAAAAATCTTGTTTAAAAAATTTTCTTCCAACCCAGTCTGCCAATGGGTGATATTTTTGAAACGGTGTAAAGGTCAGTTGGGTGTAAAGGTCGGTGGAAAGCTCGGTGTGAGAAAGTTCAGTGTAAGCTCGGCGTAAGCTTGAAACATTGCACGCTGAGCAAGCAGCAGACGCGCGTTTCTAAACGAAAGGTCAACTTTGGCAGTTTGCTGTGCAAGCGTAAATCGTTTGTTTGCAACCTGGTTCATTTAAGCTGGTTGCACAAGCGTTTCTAAACGATATTTATGAATTTCGTAACCTTTTATGGAGCCGTTTTGATTTCGTGCTGCGATCAGTTAGTGACGTCAAAATTTTTGGCACCGCCGTCAATGAATGTTCAATTTCTCAACAGCCTTGCGGCGAAATGTTAGGTAACTTACAAATATTCCTTTAAAACGTCTGTGCAACCAGCTTAAATGAACCAGATTGCAAACAAACGCTTTACGCTTGCACCGCAAACCATCAAAGTTGACCTTTCGTTTAGAAACGCGCGTCTGCTGCTTGCTCAGCGTGCAATGTTTCAGGCTTACACTGAGCTTACACTGAACTTTCTCACACCGAGCTTTCCACCGACCTTTACACCCAACTGACCTTTACACCGTTTCGAAAATATCACCCAATGACTTTGTAGCTAATGACAATGCAGGTATTACGTGTAGTATTTGCGTTTAGCTGCTTGCTAACGTTGTGATGATTGTTGCATTAGTTTTGTGGTGCAATTTTGAATCATACTCACCGTTTGACTAATTGTTTATTTTCTACCAGTGCATTTGCACCGCACATTATTGAATTATCTGCTATACATATACTTGCACAAGGCAGCAACAAGCAATGTATTTTGAATCGAACATTAATTTCCCGTCAAGATATACTTCTTAATTCATGAATAATATGACAGAAAAATCAATTTTTGTGCAGCCAGGCGAACATTATCACCTGCACTGGTGGATGTACGTGTGTGGTTGTGGTGGGCAGTCTTTCAAGCGAATGACAACTTGGCTTGTTTCCTTGGGTGCATAGTGCTGAACAAAGGGCAGCCATTAGCCGCTTGCTGCACTAACATAAAATAGTCGCTTAGTTATTGTTTGTTCGGGGCACAGCATGCTGCGAAAGCTACTATTTTCGTTTGTGAGTCATCTTTGGCTGTCGCTTTTCCCAGACCAGCAATAAGAGTGTTATGAATTTCATCAATTTCGTGATAGGAAGTCAATTCAGAATGATTGTATAACAACGCTCTAACAAATACAGTTGTTGATGTGCAAGACTGTCTAAATTTCAAAATTCAAAATGACCAATCACCACCACAAAGACCGACATCATCGAAAGTCGCCATCAGAAGCAGACCAAGATGGCGGACCGAAGAGGCACGTGGCCATGGACCCTGTTGTCATCGAAATATCAGGTTTTTATATTGATTTTATTCACACCCAGGTGCAAGAGCACCATGCTCATGCTGGCGTGATATAACGGTTTTGGAGATTCGGAGGATGCAATGTTTCTAACTTTGAAATTTGAAACAATTTTCCAGACACACCCGTGTACACGCATTGGAAACATTACTGAAAGTACCTATGCATATCCATGGGGAGGATTAGGATCCTAATTAGCTCCCAGTGCCGCAACTTATTGGACATTTTGACAGGCAGGGGCTCATTAGACATTTTTCGATATTTGTCACGCGACGTTTTGTGCCACCGACAGGTAAACAATGTAAATGCAAGCAAAACGAATAAACACGCAGGCACAGACGAGGAGGGACACGGTCAAATGACGCATCGATCGAATCTCAACATCGAACCTCGCCTGCCGTCCAGCCGATTTCGACCGCCGACGCCCAAGACACCGACGAAACAGCAGCAGGAGCGCAGGTCAGTCAAATTGCAATAATGATAGTAAGACGGCTCAGTCGGAAGCTACATGCAGTATGTGTTGACTGACTGCATCTTGCTGGCGACAGAACGAAACCGTTTTTGGGCTCACGCCTAGTTTTTTTTAAAGTCTGAGCCTTAAAATAAAATGGCGAACTGATGTAACTTATTCCGAGAGTTTTCAGGCCCTAAAGTTCAGACCCGACCTTTTCAGGCACAGAATATTTGACCCATTTGTAGGCTTATGCTTAGGCTCCAGCCGGGCCTGAATGGCCGGGCCTGAACCTGTGCCCCGGGACTGAACGGTCGCACAATACAGTAGATGTAACTATCAGGTCAAATACAGTACCAACCTTATGGTGAATGTACTGAGTGCAGTAATATTGGTCTGTTTGGCCCTGTTTTCGCAGACTGACCGAGGCTTTCAGGCCTCGTCAGTGCGAACGCCTCCGGCCAATTTGCCTCCGAAAGGGGCCGACCAGCAGATCTTATTGCTGGTCTGTAACATCACTGCGTGCAATCTCACTCCGACCGACATGAGTAGTGTTGCAACATGATACCATCAGGAACTGACCAGTTACCAATTGACACAGGTCTGCGTCGACGGATAGGAATGCCAAAAAGCAGTCGACATCATCCTCGAAACATCATCACAACAGCAGGAGGTCGAGATCACACGAAAATGACAGAGGACGAAAGGGAAAGGATGAGAAACGGAAATGAAAAAGTATTGATGCCATTATGGGCCGGTCAACTTTTAAACCGCACTATATCTAACCGATTATTGGATCAGCCTAAAAGGTACTTGTTTTTTATTCGGAGCGTATTTTGGGCCTCAGAGAACAGCTTTTGGGTAGCTCGAAATTTGTGAATTCTGTGAATCCTTGTTGTGTGACAGATCGGATCAGATCAGAGCTGATCGGCAAGCTTGATGCCGCTTTAATGCACATGCACACGGTCACGTTAGATATTCTGCTGCTTGTGTGAGAAGTTGTCTGGGTCGATTTAACTTCTGGTCTCAACGTTAATGATAAAGATTCAATTCAACGCATTTTTTTCGAAAATGGGTGTGCACCAGTAAAGTTTCCACATCCAAGTTCATTTGTGTTCTCCCCATGTCTGTGGCCGTCCCTGCATTGTGGCCAAGGTGTCAGCCTCCGCTTCGGCAAACACAAAATCAATTG
>JASAMV010009241.1:0-15247 GCA_030248065.1 Rhynchonema sp. JSB1_4
ACACACTGCCGATATACCAAGAGTTATCGTGAGACGTTTCTGCATTCTGATCTGCGCTTGCTTCACCTTTTTCATACGCACCAGGTTTTCGGTTTTGCGCAAATATCGTTTGTAAATGAATGGTATTTGCGCGTACAGCGCCGCGCTTACTGTAAAAAGGAGCCCGGCAAACGACAGGTTGATATTCAACATCACTTGTGGTGCGGAGGTCTGGTACGTACATGGCTGCGACGGTTCGTGACGACTTATGAACGAGGCGATAAAACAAGCCAGTGTGACGGGCAACCCTGACAGAACTGCCGATGCGCTCATTCTCTTCGCATACAACAACGAGTCGAGGGTGAAGTACTTGAGGGGCGCGTGGACAGCCAGCAATCGGTCAACACTGATGACCAGAGCACCGCTGCCCAACATAGGAACGGAGGTCAGAAGCAGAAAGTTATGCAATTGAAGCGAACACGAGAAATAGTCCCTGAGCACGGGCTTTCCATCTTGAATGATTTGCTCGCTAACAAAGCGATACGTCATACCGGCGCCATATAGAAGCTCTGCTGATGCCAGAGTGCACAGAATTAGGTACTCTTTCTGTTTGCGAAGCGACGCGTACGATAGAATTGCGGTTAGCAGCAGCAGGTTGGAGACCGCCATCCAGGTGCCTGAAAGGATACAATGCGTATTTCTATACACACGCATGGACAAAAATGTATGACCCATCAGAAATTTCGGAGTTTTAACCTGAACAGTACGAAACGGACCCTCTGAAACGCAACCTATCTAAATTAATCGTTCCCTGCTCAAGATCGGGCAGTTTCAGATGGTGCACGGCCAATATCTCAGCACAGTATGGGTGGAATTTTCGAAACGGTGTAAAGGTCAGTTGGGCGTAAAGGTCAGTGTAAAGTTCGGTCGAAAGCTCGGTCGGCGTAGCTCGGTGTAAACGTGAAACATTGCCTGTTGTGGAATGTTTCAAGTTTACACCGAGGTCTGTCACACTGAGCTGTCGACCGAGCTTTCCACCGACCTTTACACCCAACTGACCTTTACACCGTTTCGAAAATATCACCCTATGACTGTCCAAACGAATCTACATATCTGTCCAATAACCAAAGCCTGCCCAACAACCCAACTCCCAACCCTATCACGGCTTCCTCCTATTTCATCACCAGCGAGTTCTCACATACGGTAATGAAGGTCAGGATCTTCGAAAGGTTATAAGAAAGGTATACCTCTAGTACAGCACCGTATACTAATATTTTCAAGCTACCAGTGAGACCCCATAGCGCAGAACATGTGTACCTTGACAAAGAAGAATCACATTTGTGGCGCTGCGAGCCCACGTGTTCGAATAATCGCCTTCACCTCGCGTTATTGTTGCGTTCGACTGATTCATTTTATAGAGAAACAATCGTCGCACTGTTGTTTTCGCACTAGTTTTTGAGGCTATTTCAAGATGGCTAAAGTTAAGACATTCTGTTTTCAAGCTGATTAGGGCCCAGGGGGCACTTTCTATTTCAATTGTAGCGAGTTACAAATTGTACGGTTGATTGTTGAATTGGTCATATCATTCGATATCGTTGTTTCTGTTTTTTCGACAAACGTGAAAGTTGTTCACAATGCACATGGGAGCAACTTTTACGCTGGTCGAACGAACACAAACAACGAAATCGAAAGATATAACAAAACCAAAAACTTACAAATTGTAAGTTTTTACAATTGTACGGAATAGAAAGTGCCCCCTGGACAGATTCGTCGCAAAAAGATTGATTTAAACATGGAAGAGACAGGGTGTGCGAACCAGCGACGTGTACAGAAAATAGAGGTATAGGGGCAGCGTGTTCGGTTATCAGAAACTAATAGTTCCATATGCGCGCATATACAGGAAGATGCTACCATTGTAATTGGGTGCAATTGTATCCTACAAGCGAACATTTTGTATACATTGTAGCTACAAGCGAACATTTTGTAATTAACAAGGCACCTCGCTTGCTATCCCACCTGCATGATGATGTTTCTTGTGACCTTTCGTTGGTTCACCCTGGTCTATAGACCCCTGTGTGGTTACCTGATTCTGTTCTGACTGTAGCGCTGTGTTTGTTTTTTAGGTTGCACCTGTACTTACGTCTTGAGCTATGATATGTGCATACATATAACGTATACGTGTTGCTCTGATCAAAAAAGTGCTGCATGAGGGCTGATACACGAATGTCTACCGAGCATTCATTATCAAAAACTGTTGATTTTTGTAAAAACAGAAAAAAATTCGTAACTCGCATTGTAAGAAAGAGACAAATTGCCGCTCGCTGCGCACCGGTGGGACCGTCTTAACTCGACACAATTTCGTTGTTTATCCATTGTTAGAAGTGGGCCCGACTTTTTAAATAATGTTTATCATCTCTCCAAAAGTAACTTTTTGGGAAATAATTTTAAATAACTTTTCAATGGTTGCCTACGCGTTAAAAACTCGTGCCATCGAAACATTTTCAGTTCTATTTGTATCCAAACACAAAAATGAAACCGGATACAAATAATTCCGTAATATGTTCAGGAAACTGGATTCACAATTGTAGGATGTAACTTTTGGTTACAAACTGTAATCTTTGTTGAATTAAATGGAATAAATGCCCCTGGACTTTTTTCAGGCTCAGGCTCAGGTTAAAGCATGTACACCATAGCATTTGGGCTTAGGCTCAGGATTGTTCAGAATAATTGAGTTCTAATGTTCGATTCAG
Organism: Rhynchonema sp. JSB1_4; assembly: GCA_030248065.1. Lineage (NCBI taxonomy): Eukaryota > Metazoa > Nematoda > Chromadorea > Monhysterida > Xyalidae > Rhynchonema > Rhynchonema sp. JSB1_4. The sequence continues at coordinate 2,730 of JASAMV010009241.1, forward strand.
CTCACCATAACTTCTGCCAGAAAAAGGAATACACACACAGCGGGCGCGCCACCAACAGCCAATTAGCAGAGAGCCAGCTCCGGCTCCCTCGTGCAAACTGCCGATTACGTACCCATTGATAAAAGTTTTTTCTGCGCTAATGACCAAAGCCTGGTGCACAGCTGGGCTACAGTAGCCATTAGGTGCAGAACAAACTGACCGGGCGGGTTGACATCATCGCAGCCAACACCCAGGCATTAATGCTCGGCCAACTTTTTGTTTCCATGCGGATTGAGCTGGATTTATTTTTAGAACTTTAACACAGACATAAAACAGCAGGAACTAATCATTGTCATTTTGCGTGCAGGCAGAGCTAGAAGTATGTGTAGTCCATCCATCAGCTCATGGCACTTTTTGTCAGCTGAAAAGCTTGACAGGATCCAGCGCTGTTCCGGTTCCGGTTGGCTTACGAAAAAGAAAAGAAAGAGAAACCGGCTTTTATTTTATCTTTGTGCGCCGTTTTCTCTGACATTGCGTTGCGGAGGAACAATTTTTCACAACGGAACCTGAACCTTCCAAGCAAAAGTGCCATGAGCTGATAAATGGACTATATCTTTGGACTATATCTTGGAACGTATTATTTGCTCTGTGTCAATGCTTTAAAAAACAACTCATGTAGGTTGGAAATACAGAGTCAGGTAACAGCAGATTCAGAGGGGGTGCAATTTTGGTCGCGGGATCCGGATCCGGCAAACATGTGGTCGTGACTCTTGTCCCAAGTGTTCAAATGGTTGGCGTTATAATCGCTTCTGACAGATAAAATGCCGAATGGACAGCGATACGGATTCTCCGACTAACATTACCCCTGGGTTTCTTTCTCTACCGCGCAGAAAGCAGAAGTTAAAGTGTTTGGTGAATGAACGGTAACGGCCCCACCAGATAGACCCGAAACCCGAAACGTTAATGTTTTCTATGTCCATGTTTCGGGTTTTGAAAAAAAACCGAAACACGAAGCATGATAATCGAGAATGTTTCGACTGACTGTATAAATTGTTCACGTCAGCTACAAGTGACAAGACCGAAACATTTTCGATTATCATGCTTTGTGTTTCGGGTTTCGGGTTTTTTTTCAAAACCCGAAAACAGAAACATATTCATGGAAAAAACTTATGTTGGGGGTTTCGGGTCTACATATCTGGAGGAGCCCTTATCATTACTACAGCACGCAGGACGCAGGTCCATTTCTTGGACGGCGCACGCACCTAATAATTTTTGAGAAGCGCTTACAGACGACCAAACCAAGCGCCAATTGCATCCCTGTTTCGATTGCCGTCGAAACTTTGAATGGTTTCATCTGTTGTAAAGAAGCACATCTCATTCAAAAACAACGTACAGTACCTTAATTTCAATGGAACGTCAACAAAAATGATGTGTGCGCCTGCCATTGAGGATTAGTAGATAAATCAAATCGCACATATAAAAGGTTAAAAAAAGGCTAAATGTTGGGCGATATGTTCTGTTTGTGTCGCTTTTCAAACAGAGAGGCTTTGAAAGGCCCTAAAGTCAGCATGTGCTCAAAAACACAAAGCGTGGATGTTCCAGAAATGGGTTGTGCTTAAGGTCGAGCAAGTCTGTTCCCAGGCGGTGCGCAATCTTTTCATTAACTCAGTCTAAAATTTATTAGCTTTAAAACTGCCTATATCTGCAACGCGATTCCCCCAACTGCAGAAGAACAGAAGAAAATGAAACTAATTCTGGTTAGTCTGACGTGAAACATAACAAAGGAATTCGTTTTTGTAAAATGTTTCGCAGTTTATGCCCTTCATGTGCGTGTCTGTGAAACTTACTGGCCGTGCATTGTCATAGTTTTTACAGACTTCAATGAAAAAAACTGAAATGTACAGCATAAAATCAGGCATCTTCAAAATAAATCGCCAAAAAACGCAGTGTCGGCTTGAGTGCGTCAGACAAACCCTTTAAAACTCAGGTGTTGATGTTAATGCTGGTGTATGTCGATTGTCACAATCACAAGAAGTTCCGACGCGGCCATCGACGGCAGCATGACCCTTGCGAAGCAGTGCAATGCCCCGCCGGAATGATCTGCCACAAGGTATATGTCGGTGTTTGATTGTTCACCCACGTTCTTGGGCTAAATTCAGGACAGTGTGATAATTTAGCTGACTCTATGTGGTCCCGCAAGCCCGTTCACCCACCTTTTGTCTCAACAGCAGATATAGTCAGAAACAAACGAAAAGCGCATCGTTACAAAACTGTCGTATTCTAAAATGTTCTTTTTCTTCTTTTTTTTCTTCAAAGGTGACACCAACGGTCTTGAACGTGGCGATCGCCGAGTTTTCGTCGGTCGAATGTCGCCATTTGAGCATCGCGTTAACCGAATCTCTGTCCAACGAGGTGGAGAAAGATCTTGAAGTTGACGGTGGGCCAACATTCCCCGCATTGGGTCCTCCCTACGATCCGCTTGGTCCTCCGCCGTCATTCCTGGACGGACCGTTCCGACCATGGGATTTACCGAAGTTCGATCGATCCGGCCCGTCACACCGAGATTTGAGGAAACCCCCGAGAACATTCCCAAAAACATCTCCCGGCAAGTATCGTAAATTCCCAGATGGTTCCCCACCCCGCTTCCCACCTTCCCCAACATGGGGCAAATCTGATCGGAAACCGAAATCGAGCGGAAATGGGGCGATAGTCGACTTTTGAACAGCTTTTCAGAGCAGATTTTCGTATGGCTCTTGATATGATGACATATACAGTAGTTCTATAATGGAATGTGTTCTGAAATGGCTTGTTTTATTGCCGTTTCCGTCTGATTCGCTCAGATGATGCTTCCTGACCTCCAAAGGCACAAATTGCTGAAGTTACACAAGTTACAAAATATTTGTATTTCGTGATAAAACGAAGAGTTTGTGCAGAAACGTGCCTATTTCGAATGGTATGTATGGTCCATCCATCAGCTCATGTCACTTTGGGTTGCTGCTGGCTGGCTGGCTTGTTCCCTTCCTCCACGTTGTAGTGAAAGAGAAATTGAGTGTGACCGATTTTGCAAAAAAAACCAGAAAAAATGATAGAATAAGTCGAAAAAGATTGAATTCGGCCAAATCTAAAGTTAATTTAAATTAAAATGGATAAAACATGTTGATTTCATTAAAAAATCACAATTTAGGAGCAAAAATAGTTTTTTTCTGAAACTCAATTTCTCTTTCATTAGAACGTGGAGGAAGTGAACAAGTCGGCCAGCAGCATCACAAAGTGACATGAGCTGATGGACGGACTATACAACAGTCTATGAAGTTAATGTTAATGAAGTTAATATGGAGAGAACAACTTCGAAGAGTACATGCTTTCACTAGTGTTTCGCAAACCAGGCCTCAACACTAACAGGCCGCTTATAACAAAGTCATCAGCGTTCGGAAGCATAGCACCTGTGATATTCGTCCAATGCTTGTTTTCACTGTTTTTTTTTTCAATAAAGCAGATATGCGCTAAATGGTCCGGGGACGGTGCCTCATTCTGCGACAATACCTCATGTGCGAAAATACCTCATGCTGCGCAGTACCTCATGCGCAAGTCGAAAAACCTCATGCTGCGACAATACCTCATGTGCGAAAATACCTCATGCTGCGCAGTACCTCATGCGCAAGTCGAAAAACCTCATGCTGCGACAATACCTCATGTCAATTGGAAAAGACCTCACGTGAAATACCGTACACCCTCATGCAGTGTACTGATTGCCATGGTAACCAAGGGCGACATGCACCCAGTGGTTGCACGTCACGAATGCAACTGAATGTGGAGTTAACTTGGGGTGCTGGTTTAGCTCGCGCCCGGCGGTGAAAAACCACACCTTTTGCCCCTCTATAAGGAGCTTGTTAGTGGCAATGTGCGTTTATGGGCTCTTGGTGTCCGTCTATTAGAAGCTTGATATACGGGCAAAGAGTCGGTTGCTACGTGAAGTAGACACTTGTCTGTCGTTCGTACTGATGTTTCATGGGCACGTTGACCAGTGTGGCGTGTTTCACAGATGAATGATACAAAGCACGATAGAATAAGCTGTTATAAGCTGCACAGTACACCAGCGCGTGGTCACAAGTTGCCCACTGAATGCAAAGGACCTTCAAAAGTATACCTTTTTGAATAGGTGGCGTCAAAAGGCGGTATCTAGCTGATCATGCATCCGTACTATGAACCAGCAAGGAATGACATACAGCAAAACTGTTGCTGTCGCATGCGATGGGCGTGACAATAGCTGTAAACTGGTACAGGATCCCAATGAATCACGGTATAATGTATGTAGCATGGTATTGATACAATCTGAGGTGATATGTTCAAGAAGATTTTATCGCTTCCAGCTAAAAAATAAACAGTTATACCAATTCACATTTTCGTCAAAAACACTGGAATACCAACAATCGAATGGCACCGCAAACGTCAGTTGATAAAGCAGTTTTTCTAGGGTAAAACCAGGTGCAGTACTCAAACAATACTGGATTCCAACACTTTCGAAACTTTGAAACAGTACGTACCTCTGAACATGGGTGCCTAAAGGCAGTCTACGGGAGGTTGTCACTCAGCCCCCGAATACCGTAACCCACCGCAAGCGAGATCGTTGCGAGATCCATGCTGATCGCTGCTTATCGACAAGTGTATTAGCGGCAGCAAGCTGGAAATTGTCATCATGCGCATCGATCACCAAAACACCGAAATGTTGGTTGGTGTTGACGCTAACACGCAAAACATAGATAAAAAACAAAATGGTCTCGACACGATCCTTGCAGATCAAAATTACGGTGGGTTACGGTATTCGGGGGCTGAGTGACAACCTCCTGTAGACTGCCTTTACCTTGGTAAACGTGAGTTTTTTGACATTTTGATTGTGTCAACAGTAATTCATCTGCTCGCAATGCACAAAAGTAGGTTGCTAAATAAAGGAGATTAGTTCAGGCTGATTAAGCTAAACCATGCATTCGTGGCATTAGCAGGCAAGGCAACCAAGAAATGGTGATCTCAGCCGCATCCAATGGGCATGATTCCAACCAATTGCAATGCAGCGGTCTCGTGTGCGGCAGTGATATAATACAGTGCTCTCGCTATGACACCAGCTACATACATACATAGATACATACATACCATACGTTAGCTTGGCGAAACTTGCGTTTTTGCACATCATTATTGAATAATTAGCATCAAAAACACATACTTTATTTCATTTCTAATTTCATATTTCAAAATAAGTGAGAAGTGTGCTTGTGTCTAAGCAGGCAAGAAGTGGCAAGCTTGCGTGCAATCGCATGCAATGGGCGTGATAACAACCAATAGTAAGTAATACAGAGCTCTAACTTGCGCAGCACAGTGATATAATAATTATAGTGATCTGGGTCTCTTAATGACCAGCTGTGCCCCAGGCCTAAAAAATGAACAATTACTGTGCACCTTGTGGAAAATATATCGAATCGTCGTCTCAATAACAGCCTCCCACAAACTATTGTGACAGAGTTCCTTGACCAATCAGCTTATCATTTGATGTGAATGTGAATCAATTATGTTCTATAATACTTGGAAACGTTTACACCAGGGTTGTAGAACTGTTTTATGCGGAAACACTTGCGAAACGTGCAACTTTATGCTGCTTTTTCACTCACTGGTGCATTCACACGTAGACTTCATGCATCCTTAACCAGTCTTGTGGTCACGTGAATTAACCAATAGTATTTTACCTTGCGCCATCATATGCGTCTTGACGAGCGGATTCGATTGATATATGGTTTTAATGGTATGCGACGTACTGTTTTCTAACAAGCTTCTAAAGTTTCGAATGCGTGTAAATTATGACGTTCATCTTGTTGGAGGGTAGTTTGACCTGAATGCACAATTTACAGTTCACATGCTCCTTCGCAACCGCTGCAACCTTCAGCTTCATGTTTGCATGCTGTGAGTGCGTACCCATCGGACAAAAATGTAACCCAAGTTTAAGTTTCCCAACCCATGCTAACAGCACACAATCAGCACGAAACTGCTCGTTCCCTCTTAACTATGGGGCGCTGAGACGTGAGGTATTGTCGCAGAATCAGGTAACATGAGGTATCGCTCGGGATGAGGTATCGTCTCACAATCCGCTAAATGGGACTCAACAGCTTCGGGCACTGCCTTTAGACAGGTCGACCAGCAACGAATCCCCATCGTGGTCCAGTCCGGCAGCGGCCAACACAGCGAAGTGGTCCAGAAATGAAAGAAAGTTCTCACGCAACTTCGACCACGTAATTACCTTACAAGTTCCGGTATTTTGTGTTTGAGGTTACAAATTAGCAGGCTACCTTTTGTGCTCAAGCAGTTGAACAGCACCACCAACAAAGCATCTATACTGCACGCAATGTAGGCATTCATACAACTTTCAAATGTATTCTTCTCTGCTTCCGCTTTATCTTCTTGCGTTGTTCCTCAACAATCATTCTGCGTCCCCACTGGTATCCAACATACAGGTATAAATATGCTCTCCAAACAACAGTTACCAGCTCGGACTTCGTCGGCGCATAAAGTCAGTTTCGAACCAAATGCAGGTGATTGTAAAATATACGCACGTACAGAAAAGGTATGTAGGCCACTTGAAGTACTACAACTTTGCGTACGTAAATGTCTACCTGTGCACCACGTCGGAGCACTAAACATGATTTTTATCGATCGAAACCTGGCCACACGCAGTCCTGCTAAACACAGATGTGTGCATGTACACAATGTTCATGCTCACTTCGGGCAATAACGAGCACTTTCGTGTGTTTACCTGCACGCCGCAAAGCTGTACCTGTGTATACCGTTCAGCCGGCTGAAGCACGCACAGGCGTGTGCCAAGCTGCTGCATACTAGAAGCTGCTTTGTTGGGAAAGGTTCAGCTTTTATTATTATTTCATCCGTGCGCTTCTGTGACATGAGCCTTATTGGAAGTGTTATCGTTATGCGACGTAAACGTTAACTTTTTTTACGCGCCGCTATCATTATCCGTTTGATTCAACCAACCAACCAAACCCATGAGTTGGTCCGGAAACTTTATATTTTGAGGTGGCGGTATTGCGAAATCGGCTGCTCCAAGTAAACCATAAACATAATTTGCGTGCTGCTGGGCGTATGAGTCACAAGCGCCACGGACTCAACCAGCTGTACGCCACAGTCCTCGTTTTAGTACTTCATATTGATGCAGGGTCTGCCATTTTAAAGTCGTCACACTGTGTGCTATGTCGTTGTTCTCCCCACCTGCTGCATACTTTGAATTGGTCACCTTTAGCCACCCAAGTGACGTGAACTGCTATGGTATTATCGGAAACTTTCCGAGAACGGCACCATGGGCGATCATTACAGCCCAGTGCCCTACGAGGGCCCTATCCGGAAACGTTTCCGAATATGGAGACCCCGGGGGCTTTATACGGAAAACGCCGGTACATTAAACAGGATTTAAACAGTGGCCTTGGGGCGTTTCCATTGACCTGACACTGCACACACACACACACACACACACACACACACACACACACACACACACACACACACACACACACACACACACACACACACACACACACACACACACACACACACACACACACACACACACACACACACACACACACACACACACACACACACACACACACACACACACACACACACACACACACACACACACACACACACACACACACACACACACACACACACACACACACACACACACACACACACACACACACACACACACACACACACACACACACACACACACACACACACACACACACACACACACACACACACACACACACACACACACACACACACACGAAATGCGCAAAACAAAGCAAAACATGTGCAAGCTTTGCTACTTTGTTCTTTGAGCGATATCAAACTTGCTAACCGAATCAGATCGGACGTGATATGCCTTGTGGTCACGTGACTTTTTTGAATTAAGGATATTAAGAAGTTTAGTCATGCCATTAATTTCGTCCGGAACCCCAAAAAGGTTCCCCCCTTAAAATAAGTAAGTATGTAATAAGCTCGACGATATCAGTTGCCCCGGTAAATTTCTCAAACGCAAAAATCACGCGCTGCCAAGACAAGTCGTATCCGATCACCAAGTTTGATATCGACCTGCATGTCTCTTTACTTTGACTTTTTCGACAATGTTTGCTTTCTTGTTGCTACATACCATAGCGCATAGGAAATCGACATTCATCTAGAAATATTCATCTAAAATTTGGGGACAGTGTGGGACGTTATTGACGTGTATTTATTGCGCATAATTTGCAATATCATGTTATTGATTCACGTGCTGCCGTCGACCATAGGCGGTTGGTGCTGATTTTGTTCCATCTGAAAACGCGCTGTTGGGTATAAATTTATCGGAGTATTTCGAGATACATAGCTACTTGGTGATTGGTCTGGTTCGACTTCGAACACACATCGCAGGTACCTTTATCATGCAGAACTGTAAAAAATAATAAAATATTACCTTAGAGACTGATTCAGACATGACATTGAGACCCTGCAAACTTCGTGTAGCACTTTATCGCACCACCATCCAAACAAAGTGTCAAACGTTCGAACGTTTCACAAACACACAATGAGACACGAGTTTGACGTTGACCTCGTCCAAGGCCAGTGACGGATTATGATGCTGGTGCTGTACACATGTTCAAACCAATGTCTTATGGTTTGGCGCTGGAAACTTAGGCACTGGTGCGTTTGGTGCACGTGGAGCTTTCAGGCCGCCTTAAACGACCAGTCTGTCGCGTGCAAGACCTGGATATTCAGATCCAAAATCAAGTCCAAAGCAAACCTTAGAGCAACTGTCCCCGCGTGATAAAACGACATCGGAACCCTACCAAAAAATGCTCGCTATGCTGTAATGGTTTCAGTCTGAACTGTGTCACGAAACAATATTTGTCTGAAATTATCAAAATTTAAATTGTCAAAACGCAAGTCTCGCTAGTGGCCCGCCCACCAAGCACATCAGCACCAAAACTTTCGCACGCTGCCATGCGCCCAGTCAGGCGAACGCCCGCCCAGAACAGTTTTCGCACATTTTCGCTTTCCGGTGAAAATTTTTACCGCGTTTCCAGGCTTTAAACTGCCTGCCAAATCAAGGAAAGGTGGTTTGTTATCCTTAGTTTATATGTCCATGATGTGTTTTGTGTACTTTATCTGGCATATTTTGTAAAACTTTACAACAAGAATTTATGAATATTACATAAACTCGATCAGCAAGTTGTGAACACGTTTGTTTGACCACATCAATCATAATTTCTACGTATGTACAGTACGTGTAATACGCATGTGCACTTGACTGTGTTCTCGTTTCAACCATATCTGCGGTAGTGTGCTGCATAGCCAAAGACTGAGGATTATTTATACCGTTATTGCGACTGCAAAGTTGCCTGTCCATATTACCGAAAAGTTAATCGACAACTTGCATCACATGTTCGATATCTGAACTTTTTCCTAATGTTTCGTGCTCCATTTTGGTACTGACATAATACTTCTTGTTTACAGTTATTCATAAATATCGTAAAATCCAATATTTTTTCCACCCAAACTCAATTACAGCACAATCCGTGTTTTCGGATCACCGCAACTGGTCATTTTTTATTGCTTTGTTTTCACGATACCGATCCTAAAATCAATTTATTACACTTTAACAACATGACAATTGCAGTTGTGTATTTATAATACATATACAGTATGTACATACTTACATACTCCAACACATCCGGCGTTGGTTTTGATATGTCTAGTTTTTGACATTAGTTGTGCATTTTAATGACATTTGGTTGCAGACAACCACCAAACAATGGCAATGTCTCTGTGGACCTCTAGCCCAGCGGTGAGGTCGGTCATTCTGATATGGGCAGCCGAATTAAACAATATTTTATGCAATAACAGAGTTCAAATATCGCAGATTTTTCTCTTTTTTGTTTCATGAGTGTTGCACAATTTTTTATTTGAGGGACTTCTTGCCAAATTTTTCATGACAGAAATCAGTTGTCTGATGAGAGGTTAACCTTGGTTAAACTGGTCCTGAAACCGATTCGGAATGATCCCGAAACAGCGATTTAAAATTTGTGACGTTCTGAGTGCGCATGAAAGTGTATCACATAGTATGAAACAGGAAATGGACTGAAAGAGCGTTTCCACCTATATTATTATAATAATATGGTTTACATCATGCTGCAAAACCAACAATATTGGGTTATGTAATCCGTGAGAGAAAGGTACGATTATTGTCATTGTATGTAGTTCGGCACCCAAAAATTTTAAAATTATGGAATGTCGTGCAACAATAGAGCCCACCCCGCGACTTAAAGAATATGATAACGAAAATTGAGTCATGCTGTGGAATAATTCTCATCCAGTCACGTTTTACAGGAGATTGTAAAAGTTTGGTGGACGCAATTCGCGAATTTTAGTGGGACTCACACGACTAACGAGTATAAACATCAACGTTTAGACGAATAAAAGTTATGCCCAATTTTCGGTGAATTCATCATGAGGTTTCCTGATCTAATTTGGGTTGAGTGAAACTCCAGCATTTCTCTCCCCCGGCGCTTATTTCTCTCACAATTTGTAAAACGATATGGCCTCTGAACAATGTGAACTGCACATTATGGTCCCGGTTTGCAAGCATCATTTATGACATCATGTGATGCTTCAAAAACCGTTCAGACAAGCAAACATGTTCTAATCTGCGCGCCAGAAAACCGGACACTGCGGTATCTACATACTGTACATAGCTGCACAAAATAAGGCATAAGGTAACGTACATTCCGCTCAAAAATGCGCTATGCCCGTTCCTTTCCCAGTGTTTTTCATGCAGGTGTGCACCTGTGCATCTGATAACGCATTGGTTTACCCACTTGCCGCCTGTGGCTGGAGGCAACCGGCTACTGCTGTGTATGTTCCAGCAATATAGCGAAGCGACTGCCATTTCTGTGTTGTTGCATATTCACACAAACATGGACTGGTTTTCGAAAACGCTGTCTATGTGTAGTCAAATTAAAGGCATGTATACCTTCAAAGGTGCACGCGCAGTAGCTGAATGTTCTAGAATACATATATACATGTGCAATGCACAACGATGTTTTATTTCATGTGACTGGCTGTGAACAAGACTACCTTTATACCCAGTTTGGTATCGCAATATGTCATATATGCGGTGTTATCGTGTGCTGTTGTGTGTTTGCATGTGCCACTGCTGTGTTGTGTCGTGCACAGTGGTAAACACACGAGCATGCCCGTGTGGCTGGGTGTTGAGACCGCGTTTTGTCTCTCCAGCCGGGCATGTACACCTTTGTGCGGACCTGCGTCAGGAAATTGTCAAGCTGCAGTTCCAAGACAGATTACTTTTCAAGCTGTTCAAGAATTGTGTGATTAGAAACAAGCAACCCTGGTTGCACCTTATCAGAAAGTTTCCGATTTAACCCCCGCGAGCGCTGAGTTCAGGCTCGTAAACCGACTTGACACGTAATCGCTGACAACAACCCCTCGACATGCCCAGTCCAGGTAAACAGATTTTTATCCACCATAACAAACGTTTTGCAGCAATCCAGTAGCAGCGTTTGCGCAATGTGGCGTTCTGTTTCCAAAACAAGGATGTTTATCTCAAATGCACATGTATACGTACAAAATTTTTTTTTCGTTATTTATTTCATGCGTTATTGCCTCGGTAGGTTTTGCATTTCCCACGTTTTTGTCGTGTTTCGGTCTGGCATATGTGTACTTTCATGGAAACGCATCAATCAAAACGTCGCTTTTGCCACACGACTATGTACCCTTGCTCAAAACATTGGTGACTCCGGTACTGATAATATTTCATCTCATCTCAGCTCAACATTCTAACGCACTACTACTGCAACTGTAGTTTTGGTAAAAATATATTACATCGTTGTGAAAACTATACACCCTTTCCCGCCAGACCAACTTGCATACTTGACTTACAGTATTTATTGTAAACACGATTAAAATTTGACGTGAATGCAGACCTTAGTTTTGACCAAGCAAGAAATAATGAAATTGTATGCGTCATGCTTGCCGTGCGGTATCTACATACGTAAGTATGTACTACTTTCCACTGTCACGTCTCTGGTATAAAACCAATTTATTGATATTTTTGCGCTTGTTTCGGCAATAGCTCTGAACTGCGCGCACCTACAAATTTATTTTTTCCGCCAAATCACGTCAAAATACTGAGTCGAATCACTATGTATGTATTTGCTAAGCCATTTTCCCCGAGTTTCCCACAATGTTTTGCATAATTCTGTATTTTCTATTTTTTAAAGTTTTTCACGTTAGCCTTCCATGGTGATCTGATTTGGTAGCCTTGAGAGAAAAAATAATGCACAAAAACGAAATAATAATTCTATTTCTGTTTGGCTTGCAAGGCACTGCGCTCTCCGTCACCTTTCACTCTGTGATTATAGATCGTTACAAGTTCATTCCGAAATTTTGAACTTTCTGCGCGTATGCGTGCAGCAAAAGTT
>JASAMV010009245.1:0-25686 GCA_030248065.1 Rhynchonema sp. JSB1_4
ACACAGTTTTTTTCGTCGAAAACTTGAAAAAATAAGTCAAATGGCGGCAAGCCTTTCGATATCTGTTGGTATCCTGCATTAAGCGCATCAGCTCGTCTTTGATGCTAATCTGATGCAAACTTCTCTTCCAAAAGAATTTCTTTCTCATTTTTTTCGTGATGCAAACTGATGCAAAGCCAACTGGGCTGCAAAATGAACTTTTCTGATGCAAAATGCATCAACTTGCATCGTCCCACTATTTTTTGCTGTGAGTGTCAAGCCATAATGCAGCAGGTGGTCGGGCCAAACGCTCATGTAGTACGTCAGGGTGACTATCAGAGCAACATAACCGATCAGTCGAACAATCTGTAGGTTACAGGAGAAGCAGTACTGTCTACAGTTCGTCGCAAAACCTGATTTGGGTTTGTACTTTTGGGGAAGGCCGCTCTCTGACACCAGCGGAGAGCGAAATTTCTTGTGCCTGTGCCTTATGTAGGGATGAACTTTGAACCACCTTCATCCAAATCTTAGTATATGACAGAGTTGTATGTGTACCGTTCAATTACTTGGCTTCCTGAGCCACAACGAAGTTGAACCATGGTAGGCAAACCCATTAGGTCAGCCGCCACTAAATGATCATAAATAGTGTTCCTCAGCAGCGTGTGCTGCGCGCCGAATCCCGATCAAAAACAAACGCTGACGTCACGAACAAGCTTTCGAACATGTTGCACTAATCTGCGGGTTCTGATACATTCAATATCGGACGAATCAACATTTTACCAACCAACAAAGTGAGATATGCGCGCATTGCAGGCGTGGAACGATGAAAGAGCGCTACGGCCACGGTCAGGAAAGTGGGCGCAATCACGCAGACCAGCAACAACAGCCACACATCTGTGAACATCAGCACCAACATGGTCAGGGCGAAGTCGACGACGGTCAACAGGGACACGCACGTCTGAAACATCACACGCTATTGAATGGGGTGGACCATGTGTGAAGAAGATAGGCTTGTGCCATGTTTCAAAGTTCAGTGTTGCCGTGCACATTACATGTGTTGTGTATAATGTGTTTTGTGAAAGTGAAGCACCGTCACTTGGGCTATGTCTGTTGTGTCACGCCTTGAGCGGTTGTTTAATGTAACAGGTAATTAACTAACGGTCACAGTGATCGTGTCCCAAAGCAACAACGGTTGTTGAGCGTCCAAGTGTATTGTTTGTTGTTTGGCCGTTAACAGTGCCGGCGATGGGTCGTGCTCCGCCTTGACTGAAGATTGATAGGTGATTGAATGGGGCCACGGACAGAATAGCGCGGACAAAACAACCGGCGCAAGACGACTGGAGCATTGAGTTCAAGGTTTTACCCGCAACGTAGCCTGCACGAGCATTGTGGAGCAACTGCGGGTTGCGGATTGGCGGGTTGGCGGGTTAGCGGCTGATAATCGGGCCCGCTAACCCGCGTTTTCAGTTTTCTACATGAAAGCAAGAGCGGGCGTAAGCGGGGCGGACCAATAAACCGCGACCCGCTAATCCGCTACATTGTGAGACCGGCCTTCCCGCTGCTCCGTTTGTACCCAGCAGAAATTGTCATAAAACCAGCTGATGAAACATCGCAGACTGATATGACACAAACAGATGTTGTTCCACACACATTACCGAGCTTGACAGGTTGTTCCCATTGCACCTGATTGTCACCGTCGGGCGTGGGGGACGGAGGTGGTGTGCTGAACAGTTCGCTGATTCGTGCCTTTGGTGGCGGTTTCGATCTTGACTTGATGCGTTTGTGCTTGTCGTCGTTGTCCGACATTTTGGAGAGGCAAATCAGTTTCCGGAGTCCTTCGGCTGCTTCAGCTCACACTGGGTGTGTGTTGGTCGAAAAATAAATCCGCCAAATAATCGATGGCCGGGCGATTGGACACAGCAGGTTGGTAAGACCACTTCGAGCAAGTGAAAAAGAGCAGAGCCAAAAGAGCAGAGCTTTTATTTTGTTCCAGTGGGTTAGGCTCCAACTTTCCATTTTTATAATTACGTTGATTGTGGTATCATACCCAGGCTTAGTTGCGTGGTTTGGCTGAGTTTAGGCCCATTCGTTTTTGTTCTGCTCTCTGCTCGTTTTCACTTGCTCAAGGCTGTCTTGCTCAAACTGGCTTTGCTCAATTGCCCGTCCGCCGCAAAATCTTATCGCACGGCAATAGTTCGATTTCATAGACACAATGCGTGGAATTGAAAGCAGCCTGACAGACAAAACATTGGAGTCGAAATGTTCATATTCAATAAATGCGCACAGAAGCTGGTATCAATAGGATATCATAAAAAGTTCAGCCATTGATGTTGGGGAAGTATACAAGTTTTCCAAAGTGCAGTCCAGTTCAGAAATTCAAATCGTCTTCAAAAAAATGTTGCCTTCGTGGGCGCCACATGGAAATCAAATTGAACACAACTATATGAATGTCAACGGGCTTCATCGCTCCTTTGTTTTTTATTTTGTCATGAAAGCATTGAAGCGCTTGAATTGAATACCACGTCAACAAACTCGCCATGCAGAATGAAATTATCATGTTCGATATTTTGGTGCAGGCGGAACCATTGGTCGGTCGTTCGTATTATCATCAACTGCTCTTTGCGAGCAAGTTGCCAGGTAAATTATCTGAATCACAATTCACAAATATTATAATTTCCTCCCCATTGCTGGGGACGTGCTTATTCCTTGTATCCAGCTTTAGCCCTCATTATCGCGCACGCAAGCACACAGCTCAAGACTAGCACCACAATCTGAAAAAAACGGATATCTCATAATTTTAGTGAGTGAAACATCACCCAAGTCGAACCATTGCAATGATCGATAGCGTCACAACGATGACGATTGGCACCAATTTTCTGTTGATCCATTGCCAGGCATCGTCGTGACATCCGATTCGGTTCGTGTCCCGGCACTCGGCCTCGCCCGTGCGCACGCCACAACAGTTATTCTATGAAAAAAGGGACCGGAACTAGTTTTGGTTCGTTTTTTACAGCAAACACAAGCGATATTTTTTCAATTGCACTTTTTAGGCCAGGAACTACGTTTTTTGATGCCAGTTTTGTTGACATTAGCTCTCACTCAGCTGGTGTTAGTGTAGCTGATTGCACGCGGTCATGTCGTACTGTGTATGTCTTTCAAGAGCGTGGAGCAAAATAAATACAGGTGTCACACCAAGCCAAAGCCAGGGCATACTTTCTCCTGGTATTCCCTCCAATAAGTGGTGTTCTCGGTCTGTCCCTTGCGCATCATCACTTCGAATCGTTGTTCAAGTTGCGATCGCATAGCCCATATCCAAATCACCACGGTCGCCATCACCAAACCGAACAGACCCATCAGTGACGCGTACTGCCACAAAAAATGGGAACTATTGTACGTATTGCAGTCTTTACACGATGGTCAAATCAGTACTTGCCAACATTGGTGTCAGCTCGGTCACAATTGTGATTGGGTGTCGGCTCAGGCACAGGCTTCAACCTGCTGCGATCCTTCAGCCTACGCCCAACTGCCCAAGCCCAAATGTATAAACTGTTATTGGGGACGAGCGAGAGTAGGGTAGGGCTCGGGCCTGTTCACAGACGTACACTACGAGGGGATTGCAAGACAATTCCCAGGTTAGGCTTACGCTTAACGACCACTCTGTAGTCAGTCCGTGAGCATCATACAACAGGCCCGGGTTTGTGGTCCTTTCCTCCTATGCTCATACATTGTGGAACAGGTCCGACGATACTGACGAGGTTTACCACCAACACCCCAGAACCAACAGCAAACAGAATCCACGGTATCTCGCACGCAGCCCCGATGCAGCCGGCTAAACTGACGATGCTGATTACGCCAGACGCGACAGCCGCCACCCAGATCAATGCCGCCTGAAAATAGCGTTGAGGCGTGAAGCAATGTGTCAACAAGTTTGTGATCGGTCGAGTCGCGTCTTGATTTGACCTTTTGTGATTTGGATATGCATTTCGAGATTTGCTGGAGCCACTCATTTTGACCACCGTAAAGAGTGTTTCCAGACAGCTAGTGAACTATTGTTTAGTTGGCACTAGTAAATCTCGAAATAATACCAAAAGAGAAGACAAGAGGGGAACGGATTGGATTGATCACCAAGATTGATACCGTCCAAAATAAATTGAAACATCACACGTCGTGAGCAAAACTAGCCATTTCTTGCGCTGGCAATTTGTTTCTGACTTCGGACGGCAAATCGGCCCACAATTCTTTAGCAGCACCCTCCTTCTGCAGATTGGCAAACAAACACGCGGCCACAATCGAAAGCGTCACCGCCTGTGAATCAATATTCGTGATGTACCGTAGTCAATCCTCTCTAAAGTGACGGGGTCGGACGGGACGATAAGTAATCGGCGATTGCAGAGCACTACTGCCTGGGCTTGAAACCAGCAAATTGTGGGGACCAAAATTGTCAGGTCACCACTATGAGGGTTTCACCACGCAAAAGGGAGCAGACTGGATTTTTTCAATTGGTTTGCAATGAACCGATGGTTATTACAAATTGAAAAACTTACGAATATGAAAAAATTGAAGAAGCAGAGCACGATTTTGATGACTCGATGTGTGGTGCCAATCACCATACTATTTGTTTCAGTGATGGAGAAATGGGTGTGATGATAATGTACAGTGATGACCAATGGAAATCGAATAAATGGTTAATGCAGTGAAATTAATAAAAATCTATTCAGGCCGCTGGGACTTAGGCTTAAGCTTGAGCATGACTGTGGGCCAGACCTAAACTTGGGGGCAGCCTGGACTAGTGGCCATGCAGGTGACAGTCAGGTGTGGTAAAATAATATAATTATACTGGGCGTTGGACGAAGGGTAAGAACGATGGGCAAAATAGCGGTTAGTGAACGAAAATAGAGAAAATATGCAGGTCTACCCGTGTGTCAACGATCGAGCGAGCTATTCGCTCTGGCAAAAATACAACGAGATGCAGAATTATTTCGATTGGCATGGACCAAAAGTTCTCAAACAGTATTTGACCTTGTTTTATCCATTTCAGTGCAGTTCGTTATACATGGTCATTATTTTAATCAGTTCTCAGTTTGGATTTCCGAATCAGTTCGTTTGTCTGTCACAAAGTCAAACTATTGTACTATACATATACTGTACAAGCACCAAATTTGGATCATTATTCTTCACGTTATTTATTTTGGGGTTGATTAAAAAAAACTGAGCGGTTTGTTTTCGGGCCAATTTCATTTCACTTTTGTGTCAAATCAGGTCTTTCTTGGTCGGTTCGAATCATTCATTTTGTCCCTGGACGGCGCAGCCGAGCACACAGCTGGCGATCACCACCACAAACTGCAAATTCAGCAGGTTCATTGATTGTTCAATTGTGTGATTGAGTTGACGGCAAACGCACCAGTACGAATAAGGTGATGCAGGTGACGATCAACAGCATTTTGCCCTTTGCATTCACGTCGTCTTCAATTTTCTGCATGCATCCAACTTTGCCTTTGCATTCTGGTTCCTGGGCACGCACGCCGCAACACTTCAGCTGCAATATGATTATGATAAGTATACGTATGACGTGGCTGAAACATCTCCAATCGCAGACACTTACAGACACCAATACGAACCGTTTTTGTCAAAAGTTTCCAATCGTCCTCCTTTTTCTTTTTCAGCTCGTCCATTTTGTCTTCGATTTTTTCGAGCACGGCCGTTTTGTTGACGATCGCAAAGACGAGCATTGAGATCACCAGCAGAATCAAAGTCACCAGCACGCTCGCGTACTTGAAAATGCGTGTCGATTATACTGCGAGTTGCACCAGCAAAACCAGCTCGTGCCTGTTGGGTTCATGTAAAAACTATCTGGTTCAATCGCACTGACGATCACCCGCTGCACCGCAGGTCTGTGAAATCTGGTCGAAACGGGACACAAAATACACGTAGAAGGCGCAACTCATAGAAGGCTGATGAAAAAGACAAAGCCAATATTGAAACATCAGAATGCCAACCGCGAACAACATCCAAGCGACTTCGCACCCGGCACCGACACAGCCAACGAAGGCCAGCAGAAGCAGCACACCTGCCAGCACGCACAGGCCGATAAGCGCTTTCTTCTGTACACCAAATTTAATTTTTTTGTTTTAAGAAATTGTCTTTGTAGACAATAAGTTGACAAGTCAAATTCAACTAACGAAGATGTCGTCGAACTCAATGAGTCCCTTTGCCGATTCACTCATTTTGCCAAGCGTGTCCTCTGCTTCACCCGGATGCACCAGCAGGTACACGCATCCGCCCAGCACCGCCGCCGCTGCTGCCTGGTGATGTTTCAGCGTTTTTGCGAGCATCAAGCATCAAATGAACGTCGGAAAAATAAACTTACGAAAAGCAGGAAATTCAGGATGAAGAGAATCACTTTGAATATTGTATTTACTCCGCCTTGCACCATTTTGGATCAGTAGGATTTGTGATTTGTATGTGATTGGGAGAATGCCTGTGATTGGCGATGATGATCAATGCAGGCCAAGGTCAGTGATCAGAAGGAAAAAGTCAATGGATTTGCTGAAGAATGGAAATGAAATAATGACGTTAGATTTTTTGTGGTTTGCAATAGACTCACACCCCTGCACAAGAAACTCTCGTGCGAAGATTAATATCGGTGTCAACCAACTTGCAATTCAACGATTCAAGTGTGAGTTTGGATTGGAGCAGGTGCTGCTACTCCATAACTCTGAAGGTCACATCCCTTGTGTTATTAGTGCACCGAATAGAGCAGTTTTATTTTGGTGGTCGGCCGTTGATATGATAAATATTTGGGCACTGAGCAAAAGTGATCATTGTAATATTGTTTGATGAGTGTTCATCAGGGATGATGAGAATGGCATAAAATTGGACATAGTATAATCATTATCGGTGACATTCAGTCAACATTGTCGTGCTGATCATTCAATATTCGTCATCGCCAATCGCAGTTCGTTGCGAGTCACCGAGTTCGGTTCGTTGCGTCTCCGAGTCTTCGTCGCAATTTTCGATCGCCGTTTTCTCGTCCACGTCAATTTCGATTTGCATATCATCGTCTTTAATCGGTCGCCCCGTTTTCAACTGTTGTCTTTGTGATTTAGCACTCGGCTGCACCAATGTCGCCATGGGTGGCACCAGGCCGCGTCGCTTGGCAGCCGCCTCCAGACGAATGGCTCGACCCAACAAGTAGCTGAATATGATCGCCACAAGCTGGAAGAGATTCACTGATTGAATGCCTGCTTAATTCGCTGATTGATAATTAATTGACCGATTCATTGGCTGACGAGTTTAACTGTTCAGCAGTGATGAATTCACTGATAGATTAGGTGACAAATTGATGGCTTGATCGATCCAGTCATTGCCGCCCGCCTATACATTTGTTTGCTTGATTGATGCCTCTACCTGAACCAGCAGCACGCAAATAAGAACGACAAGCGCAACGATTGACAGCTGAGTGATCTGTTTCCACATCACTTCGAAACATCCGGGCAGCTCGCTTTTCTTACAGTGCTTTTCCTTCGCGTCCAAGCCGCAGCATTGATTCTGCGAATAAGTGCAATAATGTGAGGATTGGTACAATGCACACACACGCACAGACTAACATCGTCTTGGTATTGGTTGAAGAATTTATCGTCGTCCTTTTTCCATTTCTTGACCGCTTGAAAAAATGCAGATTTGAACGAATTTCGGTCGACAAACAGCCAGGTCACAACACCCAACTGCAGCAGCACTAGGATAGTGAAGATGATGGCGTACTAAAATGTATTTGAGCCTTGTGATGTTTCATAGGATTTGATTGGCTACCAGGCCCAATCCTTAGGCTCAGAGCACATGCCAGCCCAAGCCGAAACCTAAACCACTATTGAGAGTGGTGAGCTGTGCTGACACCGTCGACCATACCGCAGTGAGCATCCATGATGTTTCATTGATAGCGCCCGAACAGCCAAAGAAGCTGGTGATGCACACGATGAACGCCACAGCCATCAATATCCAAAGAGTCGATTTCTGCAAAAAATCAAATTGACACTAATCAAATCACCGTTGAAAAATAATTGAAAGATCGATGAAAACGAACAGCAAATGGCAGTTCTTTGACGTGCGATCCGGGCATCGATAATATGGCAGCATAGTCAGGTTGTAGGTTCATCCACAGGCAGGCGCACACGGTGAGTGCACTGGTTAGCTGCATAAACTGATGAGGATATCCACCGGATTAATGTGTAAAAAATTGTAAAGTTAAACTCACAAAAATCAAGAAGTTGAGAGAAAATAGTGTGAGCTTGATGCATAATTTGCTCATTCCTTTCACGTGTATGGGCATGATGATTAATGTGTGTTTCGATAATTATTAAAATGAAATGATTTTTACTTTATGTTAAAATGGAACCTTTGACCCTCGTTTTACGCGATTATAAAATGGGAATACAACCACCCGGCAAGTGTTTTATTATTCGATCGCAAATGAAAAACAAAGTTAAATTCATCAACGTAATAAGTATATACGGCACATTATTACCCAGAGAAAGAGATTGTTAAGCCGAAAAACAAAATAGACACGCGTAACATAATGACAAGAATGTGCTACACAGAACCGTTGGCCGATCGCAACAAAAAAGGCAAACAAGAAATGTATTGACATAGCAGATAAGTTGCATGCGCGAAATCACGAAATATACATAGAACAGCTATGCATACCTCTCAGTTTCGAACCAATTAGCCCAATAATATGCTGACCACGGGTTGCTCTGAGCCATACTGCTTTCGGAGCAAATCGAGTTTCTTCAATTTGTATCCCAGAACATCCCGGTGTCGGTGAGGCGAGCTCTAGTTGCGGAACACTTATTGGTTGAAAAAGGAAATCAACATTTGATCATGGATTCAGCAGACGAGCAAAAAGAATAGCAGAAGACATTTTGATGATATGGAATACAGGTATGTATGGACAGAACAGATAATGAACGTTTGGAAATCGCAACATCGGCACCACGTTTCTACACACCATAGTACCCGGCACGTCTGCCAACTGCGCCCGCCAGCACACAGCTGAACACGATCGCCACTGCCTGAAACATTAGGTTGGCTAGCATCGGGTGGAGAAAATGTACTGCCAAAAAACACATTTGCCATGGATTCAAATTACCTACTTTTGTGCATTACCGTGGAAGCAGCAGCCAGTGAGCCTCTTGTGTACCGGATGTCCAGGACACATCCTGATGCCAAAGCCAAGCCTCAAGCCAACCCCCCCCCGCCAGCAGAAACTAAACCCTATATACATTTTGCCAAGAAAACCGCGAAGCGTGAAACCTCAACCAGCTGGCCCTAGTGTGTCCATGCGTAATCCAGTGTGCGCAACACAGCCAGTGCGCAACTGGTTGGCTGTTGCTTCTCACTGGCGCCTAATACACAAAAACATCTTGAAACACGTCCAAGTGAAACCCAACCCAGTGTCAGCGAACTGCTGGCCGACCCATATTTTACGTGCCTGCTAAATCAACCCTGAATTGTCAAGCGCGGGCTGATTGCAACGATTGAAACATCACCAACCTGAATGATGAGCACGAGCACGGTGATGATGGCACCGGCCAGCGACAGATTCGAGATCTGCTGCCAGATCAGATCGTAGCAGCCGGGTTTGTCTTTCATAGTCGGCGTCAGACACGTGTCACCGTCACGCACGCCGCAACAACCGCTCTGCAATCGACATACACGTGCGGTCAGTGGAAGGTGTGATTGAAAACAACTTGGTGTCTCATGTCGCGAAACAGTGGTAATTTGGTAGCATTCGCATTCCTCCACAGCTCAGTATGACCTCACATACGAACTGAATAACGAGTTTGGTATGATCATAATCGAACGAAACAGCAGGTTACAAGTTGAACCAAGTGGATTGAATACAATCGCAGTTATCACTATGTCTCCGGTGATGTCCAATAATCAACCAAATCCGAATCCTACCTCCTGTTCGAACTTTTTGAACGAGTCCGGGTTCTCCTTCTTCCACTCCTCCACGCCCTTCAAGAGTACATCCTGAAACGAGCCGCGATCGACCAGCACCCAGATGCACACGCCCAATTGCGCCAGGAACAGAATGCCGAAGATGATCGAATACTGCAAACGGGACCGATGAAGACTTTGCAAATGCTGCCCACATCCTACCAGGGCATCTTTATTTCGTGTTATCTGGCCATATGGTGTACTATTCCCACTGAAGATGACACCGTGCTGAGGTTGTAGACTATCGCTTACTCCTGCATGTTGGACAGTCTTCGATATGCCGTTCGAGCTGCAAACGGATCGGGCAACACAACACGGTTTTCTGGGAAAAAACCTGTGAACAGCTACGATGCAAATATGACCGACCGTGTAGAGCATGAACTTGCTCTCGCAGCAGGCACCAGCGCAGCCAAGGAAGCTCATCAACAGCACCAGACCGGCGATGACTGCCAGCACCCAGATGCTTGTGCTCTGAAACAGTGCATTCCAAGAATGAATGTTGATGCATAAAAAGTGCACCACCAGTATATGTTCGCCGGTCGTTGGTCACACTCACAAAGTATTCTGATGACAATGTGCTGCAATTTGACGCATAAGAACTGTTGCCATTCAGGTGCAAAGTGTGGAAGTTCTAAGTGCAGTCTGCACCAAACCTCCCGATCCCAAGGAGCAAATAAAACTTATTTCATGGGTATGTTGAACGTAAAATGACTCAAAAATGAATATCCGAAACGATCGTGTTAGTAATCATAAATCTGTGCCAAGCCAGACATCTGACCTCCATCGGCAATCTTGACACAATATCGGCCGGCATGAACTTGGAGAAGTTGGTCAGCGCGTTCTTGTCCAGGTTCAGCCACAAGCACATACCCAACACGGCACCGCTCGCCAGCTGCAATGCATTGGTTTGAAATTTCACCTTCAAATTAAAAAATCCCGTTTTTCCCAAAACATGGCTCTTGCAAATCGGCTGAAGGCACAGTTAGACAGGATATACTGCAATAATTCTAAAAAGCAAAACAAAACTCACAAAAATGACGAAGTTGGTCGCCCAGAGGACGAATTTCACACACGAATTGCCACAGCCCTGCACCATCTTGCTGAATGCTTGTGAAATTACCAAGTGAACGGAAACGGGGTACTGATCGTAGAATTATACAGCTGGCTGAAAATATTAATGATTATAAAATATTGCACAACGATTTCATAACTTTTATGGCGCCACAAGTGCACTACAGCCAAGCGACTGTCGCTGCGGCGGTGAGTCAGCAGAATAAAAGGTGCTGAAAACGATATCGCCCACATCACGTCACACCACACACAATAACAACAACAGTCAGCAAAGCTGCGCAAGCGTTTACCTTGGAAATAAACGAAAACTTCACTGTGCAAGAGCTCTCCAACAACTCTGCAACCTGCCAGGCAGAGACAGACAGGCAGTATTTTTGGAGTATGTGGGTGGATGGGTGTGTTATAATGATGGCAGGATCGGTATTGAACACGTCAAACATGAGGTTTAAGATTGGAAGAAAGGAAGTTTGCTTGATTGACCATGCTAACATTTTGGCACGGTATCATCATGCGATAGCACATGAAACATCAGCCGGATAGGTCGCATCTCAATGTGTGCACAATAAAGCGCAAGTTGATGCTTCACTGTTCACTGGAATGGACAACGGCAAATCAATCGATGCAAGGTGAAACTGGTTCGATGTGTTACAAAAATTATGGTTCGGTCTGGTGCTAGTCTCACGACAAAAACTGAACTGAAGTAATAGCAATATTGCACCGATATCGAATCTATAGTCTGCGTTGTGGTTACTCACTCTGGATGAATCGGATATGACTCTGGATCCTCCTGTGTAAACGGGATGCCATACGTGACCTAAAGTCATGACAACGCCTTGGTGCAAGTGTGCACCTTGTGTTATACGACTGTATAGGGAAGTGTGGTAAGCGCACACGAGCGTCAAGTACGAGCGCAGCGCACATAGACGAATCTAACGCCATACCTACCAAGCAACATGCATGTGCAAGCAAAAACGCCTATCATCATACCAAACGAATACGCCAAAACCAGTGCACATAGAGACTGTGTTGCGTTTGCACAATGCACGCCTGCAAAAGCTAACTGGTTTCGTCATGTATCAGCCGAACCATGCATAATCATTTGCTAATGTGGGGGCTTACTGGGTGTCTGCACGCAACTGAAAAGAAGGGCAAGCTGCGGATTCTTATGGGCTAAAAATCATAAAAATAACAGCGGCGTCTGTTGTATATGTGTGTGACTATGACGATCGACCAATGATACCTGATCTATGCATCCCAAAGCCGTGCAACGCAACAACAATATTTGAACGAGCTGTTTTTGCAATAACAACCCAGGAGCAAAAAAACCCTACCAGGCAATATGTTGAGCGCAACAGGCTGGTTTTCGAAAAGACCACAGAATCCCGTCAGTAACAGCAAACAGCAACAACAACCAGAGCACGTGCTGCCATTGCTGGGGGCAGAAGCTGAGTAACAACATAAAAAGGACACTGAAACACTGATAACGAAGCAACGCAGCAACAGCGGATGGCGCGCTGATTTCGAAACATTCAGTCTCACGTGTGTTCTTGGTGTCAGTCAACAACACGAAACCGGTAACCACAGAAAACAGTGCCACCATCACGTCTTAATTTGGCTCTGCACATCACCACGTAATGTGTATATGAACACTGGATGGAAAGAATAATTTGTGAGAAAGTGCAAACGATTGTTTTTGTGAACTGACAACGAAGCAGGAGAGGCAGCGCGCCGTGTGCACATTCAGACACATGAATGCGACATATTCAACCCATCTCGCATTACAAAACATTCACCCAGACACCACATCCAATACAGTGACACCGGTTGGGAAGCATTTCAGAGACCAAAACAAAGTGCCTCCCACTGCAAAAAGGTCACTCATGCACTTGATCCGTGATGAGCTGTTCAAAACAGAATTGTTCCAAAGAACTCAGCAAATTTTGTAATCAATGTTTATCACACAGTTATTTTCGTAAATACAGCTTATAGACAGTTGCAGTTCCGTAAGACGCGTGAGCGGACGACATTGACGGGTCACAACAATTTGACAACGAAAATCTTACCAACAGAATCTAGGTTCTATTGTCTAGTTCTGATATCACATCACATCCAACAAAATGACTAACGTGAGCACTGCACATTTGCATGGAAATGTAGAGCTGACAAGAGAAAAAAGACAGGGATAAACCACAACACAGTCAGCCAGTAAAATCCACGACAAAGTTTCAAATACAGGATTGTTCATTTTTATGGTCGCTTAATTTTATTTCCCTCTGGTCATGTTCATGACCGCAATTTCTTCTTCGGCTTTGCGCAGCGCCTGCGGAATTTTCTCACCAGTTTTCGTCTGATATTCGCCCAACAACCGTGGACAGTGCTGTCGACCCAACTGGATGTCGTTCATCTGAAACATCACCAAAGTACAACCCAAGCGACAATTGTCCGTTTTTGCCCAAAAAGTACGAGTTGGACAGATTTTCGACAGAAGCGAACGAAGAAAAGCGCAGTTGGTCAACATGTGTCCGGGCGCAGAGCAGCAGCCCTAATTTCGACCAGCATGAAAGTCGTTCATCAGGTGTGGTCGGAAAATGTGCGCACTGGTCGAAACGAAATTAATGCGCCTTTCTTTTAGGAATAGAGCCCAAACAAGAATAGCCCCACTGTGTGTCCATCGAAGTAAGCCAGAAGTTGATCAAGGTCTGAATCAATGGGTGACAATCGACAGACTCACCAGATTGATCAAATCATAAGTGATCGTTTCGTTGACCACCGAATCGTGTTTGTAATCGGCGTGCGAGCGCACAAACGATCGAATCCACTTGGCCATCGTGAAGATCTCGCCCGTCGCTCGTTTCTGCAGCACAATGCAAAGTCTATTATACTTATAGAACTGACATGAAGTGATCTGGATTTGGGTCATTTTTAGCAGACAAATAAAACCCAGGGCCCATTGGTGAAATGGTAACCAACCAATCCCCTAACAACCGATAACACTGCACCAAATCGATCGCCACATAAAAAAGCCTCTGACAACAAACACATAGCACTCGCTAACATCGGACTTGAAACTGCTTTCAGCTGTTGAAAAATTAAAGTGAAAAGCCGTAAACGAACCGATATGAATTTGAGGTACTGTGACACGGTGCATCGTGTGTCAACATCGACATCAGCACTGTCCAGATATTGCTTGATCAGAGTGACCAGACCGGGGAATTGGCCTTTTTTGCCTAAAAGTCAGTGTACGGATGACATGGACATGGACCGGACGCGTGCAATGACCGGTTCCTGACAACAAGTCGCTTGGTCATTACCGCATTCAACAATCAGCACCTGTATACACACATGCATCAAACAATTTTCGCTTGCATTTCGCGCCCAAAAAAGTTGAAGATTCAGTGCAAATTTTTGCTGCAGGTCAACCCGGCCTTCAATTCTAGTTTGCACCTAAAATTAAGCTGACTTGCTGTTGTCTTCTGAATTGCAACAACTTCAGCCAAATCAACCGACCTAAGAAAATTCTGGAAAAAAATCAAAAAAGCTTTGGTCCCCCCACTGGCGCGCACCATTGACAATTTCATCAACGGTCATTTCGACGACATCCTCCGACGGTGCAGCGGTGCACGGCTCGCTGTCGTGTCGACCGATCGGCGGTGTCTTGCACGTGACCAGACCGCGACGAAAATAGAACTTTTGTGTGCTGATCGCGTCGCGTTGTTGTGCTCGATTCATATTGACGTTGACACGTGACAGAGGGATCAGGAACGTTAGACGGAACGACACGATCACGCTGCAACGTACCACGAGGGTCACTCTAACTCTCGCGCACGAAAAACAATCGTTTGCCCCCACCAACACCAACCGTGTGAGCAACACAACGAAGCACACGTAGGCAGCATTCTCAAAATCGGTCAGCTGAACTTCGGTTGGTCGAAATTCGACGCGCCAACCGATCTCGGGCGCATCGGGGGGAGGAGGCTGCGTTACGATTACGAACATGCATGTAAATTGTGAAATAATAATTGCTGACAAAAGTAAAAAATTGAGCCAACCTTGAATCTCATATTCATCCAATTCGACGATTGTATCGTTTCGAAATGTTCGCTGCTCGTTTGATCATCCTGATCGATTCGCTCTTTGTACACCTGACAATATCAGTCAGGTGGCCTTTGCACCAATATACCTTTTAAATTACTTGTACTAGTTTCTCAAAAGAGACGACCTACTGAATAGGTGGGATGCGGTCACCGTCAGCCCCTGCACCCAAGACCCAAAAATAATTGTGAATATAATTACTACCACTGGTGCTGGTTCTGCGTATGCAAACACGCAAAGATCACGACATCCCATGCCTGTACAGTCCCAAGACAAAGTGGGGGCGAGGCGCGCAATTATCTCAAAGATGATGAAACCGTTCGATCAATGAATTAGTACCTGCAAAGGATCCCTGATGAACATATGTGCGATATGTTTGGCGAGCAGTTTGTCAATGCCACCAGCCACCAGTTGGTCGTAATGTGCTTGGTCGTACTGCAGCTGAATGTCGTTGTATCCGTCCGAGCACGGATAGATGTAGCAATCGGTCGTGTCGTAACGCGATTTGGTGATTCGGAACGCATCGTGCTGCAACGGGTCAATGCCGCGCTCCTCGCGCGTACGATCGTCCACTGACTGCAACAATGACACTGCTGGACGTGTTCAGTGAATACGTTGATTACTTATATTTGTAACGGCTCTAGACACTGATGATGTCGTGGGACACATGCTAACATTGAATTCGTAACGTTTTTAATTTTAGCAACTCAGCTTGGAACACCAGATATTTTGAACGTCAACTACAGTACGTCAACAGCTGTGCAATCAACGGAAAACATGATTTTGATAGTCACCAAACCAGCCAAACCAACTGAACCACAAGCAGAGACGCACAGCAGCGATAATATCCCATCTCGAGTCGACGTCAGCCAAGTAGCCTCTGAAAATGGGTGTCGCCGCGCTCAACGCCAGCAGAATCGGCGTCATCGGTGTCAATTGATCGTACAGCCATCGGGCCTCTTGCACGTTCACCTGTGTTTGGCTGATTGTAGAGTGGTTGACGCAATGCGTTGAGAGGCACACTACTCGACTTTCAAATAACAGAAGCGCAAACGCATTATTTCAGTCCCGGTTGTTTTAAGGCTGGTACGTTAAATGCAAAACAATCAGCTGTGCGAATGTGTGTCAAAGCGTCTTATGCCCGCATCATCCACTGTGCTGGCCTCTATTAATGAGCGTGTCAAGGCAACGCAACGCAATACGTGCGTGTTCTGCAATAAGTCTGATTCCGTCTGCATAGTAAAGACTTTTGGTGCACTTACAGCTTGGAATGTGACTTGCAGACAGCAGCAGCCCATGCCGAATCCCATAGCGTCCATGTAGATGTGGTCAGGCAGCGCTGAGCGTTTCGCTTCGCCGTTATCGCCGTAAACAGTAAAGTCCTCCTTCAGGGAAAAATAACAAAATGAATATAAAAAACGGGTAGAATAATAGAAAAATAATAATATTAATAACAACAATACAGACGCACAATAAATGGTGCCGGTGTGTGCTCGTCCTTGAATATTGGCACATTGATGGCAACCTTCTCGCCACGACGTTGACGAATGTTGCGTGTCAGGTTAGCGAATCTGAGTGGGGTGGGGTGACCATGAGGTTGGGCTTACCCATGCCCACAGGCTTTTATTTGTGAAGCCTAAACCCAAACCCCAGCCTTCACCACTGCCGTGGATAAGCCAGCGGCTTGAGTCAACAGTAAGCCCAAGTCTGAGAACGAAGGAAGTCAATTCAGAAACTGTCATAGCCCGACGCAACAAACGTGCGTGAGTGCCAGATGCAAGTGCTTGAACCTGTTCCATTCAGAACCTGCAAACTAAATAACACAGAACGCCCCGTCGTACCTGGGATGTCCACTGAATATGGCCCTGTCGGGAAAGAACAACGATCGCGTCACACTCTGTTCGTCGTTGGGCGTCGGTTGGAGCGACGGAAATGTGAAATCCGGGCAGCCGAGTCGCATAAAGTTGCCGATCGACATGAGAAGCTCGTCGGATTTCAACAGCTTCATCGCCTGCTGCCGTCGTGAGCGCATGTTCGTCTCGACAACGTTGAAGCACGCCAGCAGACCTGAGCGACAGTTCAATCGTTGTGCGCTATATCTGTTTGGTTGAATTAGGTGACGCAATTGAAATAAAAATTGGCAAAAAATGATCAACTTGGTTCAACACGGTTGGAAAACAAAATCAAACTTTTGTTTGGAGCGTGTTTTTGCCATGCATGACAGGTTGAAGGTAGCGCAGCATTTCATGACGACGACTTGTGACCAACAATCATGCCCACCCACCTCCATAAGGCGTGCCTGGTGTGCCCTCCAGCATGTAGGCGGCGTACTCGGGGCGCCACAAGGACACATTCTCGCCACCCAATTCTTTGTTGACTTTCTCAACGGCCAACAGACGATTGAGCAACTCCTCGCCTCGCAGCGAGACGCGAACCTGCGATGTGATGGAGTAATGAACGATGGGAAGGTCATCATAGCGGTAGTTCGTTTACCTCAACCAGCAGATGAAGAATAGAGCATGCGAAAAAGTTTGACCATGACACTCAGACGTATGCTATCGAAACTGAAAACCATTCGACCGATTTGCCTGCCCTAACCACTGCGACGAAAAACCAGGCTCGACCAGTACACATTCACCTCCACCACTGACGACGGCCAATTCTGGCCAAACAATCAAACAGAAAATTCAAGGACGCACCTTCTTGTTCTGATGATCCACCTTGAGCACAATGTACTCGATCTCATCGCCCCATCGCAGCTGATCACCGGTTCGGTCCTTCAATCGATTGTACAAATTGATGAACTGTATCAGTCCGTGTGTCTTCACATGATCACGAACGGGCTTGGTCTCGGCCCAAGTCAACGGGCTGCCGACTGTTAGAAGACCCATTGTGCACGCACTGCAATATTGGGTAAAAGTGGTGTGGTTGATTGAATTGACAAACACGACGCGAAAGTTGGAAGATTTTTGAAATCAATTTTCAAGGTAGACTGTCAGCGATAGAACGCTATTTACACGCGAAAGAACGCAATGATTGTCATGGTGATACACTTTATCAATTATGTAATTGCTTCATTCAATCAATATCGCATAGAATGCATGCTAATAAGGTCACAAAGATTACGAAAATTGAAACGCTACTTCAAATACAAAAAACTGTTTCATATGAGTGTCGCTTTCTTGAGCAAAACAAGGCACAGCAGAACATCACACAAAGCACAGCACCTCCGCTAGCAAGCGTCCGTGAATGAACCAGCCAGACAGGCAGGTAGGTAGTCATCGTCACGTCACTATGACAGCAGAGTGTGCGCACTCACACCAAATCAATTATATCAACAAAGCATCCGGGTCGTCGTTGTAGTCATTGTGCTCTGCACAACTCGCGTCCTTCAAAGGCACCGCACTGTGCTGAACGAAAAAAAACAGCTCAGAAGCTCTGGCTGAGTAAGCATCGGTACAATGCGTCGGCTTGCAGCGTGTGAGATGTGCAGCTGTTTATCTGAAGACAAGAGTACAAAATAGCGACAAATTCAACAACAATGAGCGTTTTCTTGGCCAAAAGCGTCGAACAACACGGCCACTAACCACAACCCACCTGTACGAGCACGTAATCGCCTGTTTTCAGTGTGCGCTTGTCCGAATCGCCTTTGATCACCGACTTTATACCATCGGCATGATTGGGCACAATCACTTTCGTGCCACTATCACAACGACCTTGCACATGTGACGGTGAGCGTTTGCTTGGCTGTAACACGCTCGTAATTAGGGGACATACACGCGGCATGACATCAACTTTTTGCACCCGCGATCATATACCGTGTTTGTTCTTGTTGTTTGGACCGAACTTGGCATTCGAATTGCAGCAGTTTTTTATTTGGTACAGGGGAACAACTTTTACGCTGATGGAAATTAGTGGCCAAACTAGATACAACGTTCGACCAAAAGAGAATTTGACGAACTCCGCGTGCGTCCACGTTTGGCTAAACTTGATAGGGCCAGGGCCTTCAGACAAGAAACGAAACCTCGAAATTATCACAAAGCAGTGCGTACCCCCTCGACAAGCACCATTTGTTTCGAGCCAATCAATTTTGCATTCACACGC
Organism: Rhynchonema sp. JSB1_4; assembly: GCA_030248065.1. Taxonomy (NCBI): domain Eukaryota; kingdom Metazoa; phylum Nematoda; class Chromadorea; order Monhysterida; family Xyalidae; genus Rhynchonema; species Rhynchonema sp. JSB1_4. The sequence goes on from JASAMV010009245.1 coordinate 19,246, forward strand.
GCTGCCTCCTCTTGAAATACACTGTGCAACTGATTGGCTCGCTGATGTTTCACGTCGCTCGGCACGTTGTCCACCAGACGTCGATGAGCCCGAGTTTTCTGGAGAAAACAAACATCGAAACATAACATCTTCCAAGAAAATTAATGAACCCCGGGCGCTTCTTTTCGCAGTAAACGACATTTTGGGCATCAATCTGTTGACATGACCGCCTTCGCTACCCATCACCCACTCCATTCTATTCGTGCATCTACATAGAAATTACGGTCCCGATCAATGCACTAAGCAGAATGAAGAAGGCATGAACATGCATTTCGCCAAGCTTCAGCTCCATCCGTTTCGGGAGCAACTTGCTGACGCTGCTGCTGGCGGTGGCATGGATAGAGAGAAGAATCAAAACAGCTTTCCGGCAAAAAAAATGCCTGCCTGCAGGCTATCAGAGCGTTCATCAAATGCCGCCTACCTGTCGCATGCTGTATGGGAAGCAATACGCGAAATTGTACTGCACCGACTGCATTAGCGACACCGTGTCCATGTGAGCGTCGTGTGATTCGCCACAGAAACCAGCGATGAAGTCGCTCGTTAGTGCAACACCTGATCGATGTAATAAATGTGAGTTGAGTGCATGTGAAACATAGTAGCCGCAGCGAAAATCAACACCGAATGTTTTCACCTGAATCTGACCAATTGTTTTCGTGCAACTAAAAACGCAAACAACCTGGTATCAAATTTCGTACATGATCAACCAATTCCAGATACGTTTGTCTGGTATACCCTCGACCCATCGCGTCCAGGACGTCACTGTTGCCTGATTGGGCAGGGAGATGCAATTGACGACATATATTCGGATGCGCACCAATAGCGGTGAGCACCTGTGAATGAAACATCATGGAAATCGAAGTCAAGTAAGTGATAATCGATACAAAACAAAAAAAGCCAGGTTTACGTCATCCGAAAAATCCTTTGGATGCGGCGACGTGAATCGAATACGAATTTCGGGGTCGATTTCAGCGACGCGACGCAGCAGCGTGCCAAATGTGACGCCACCCGTTTTGGGCTTGTACACAGTGGAGAAACCGGGTCGCGAACTGCACTCTACAGCATCATCGTCGTCGACAACTCCTATAACGATAAGCTTAGTGCGCTTACAATTTATTGTGACGTGATTCATCGACGTGATCCACTTTGCGATTGGCAATGATCTAACCCGGATATGTTCGGATTTTTCGACGGCCACCGTTCATTTAGGATCGTTCAATTAGCGCACGAGTTTGCAGCCAGAATTAGTCAAGTGCATGTACAGTCGACTCGCTCTATAGCGTATCTCCGCATAGTGAATCTCTCTACACAATGAACAACAGCCTGGTCCCCACTCTGCCGTTCACCTCGTGATGATCATTCTGTACGGTGAACGAAAACTCGGGTCGGGATCGATTAAGTAGAGACTGTACCAAACCAACAATTACGCATCTAACCAAACCAACCGGATCGATCGCGATAACTGTTGACATTCTGTCCGAGCAGCGTGATTTGCTTCACACCATCGTCACTCAATCGTTGCACTTCATTTAGAATGGTTGTCATCGATCGACTTCGTTCGCGACCACGTGTGAATGGCACAATGCAGTACGTGCACATGTTGTCGCAGCCACGCATGATTGAACTGAAATTGGGCACCAAACATTAAGTAAGAATTAAAGTCACACCACGCCACCACACACAAGACATAATCTTTTTGGTGATGACATAATCGGATTGCTGCTCTGCTCAAGGTTTTTGCACAAAAAGTGGAAAAGACAGTTTTATTTTACAGAAACATCACAGCACAAACAACGCACTAACATGTAAGCGGTGGTAGAGTTGGGATCGCGACGAACGGGCGCCACGTCAGCGTACGTTTCATCGAGCGAAAGTAGCACGTTGGCTGCAATAAAACATGTCTACAGATTCGCAAACGAAATTGCGAGCCAAGCAACCAACCAGCAGCGTGTCCCGACCGCGTGATGGCGAGCAGTTGAGGCAGACTGCGATAGGAATCGGGGCCAGCAGCCAAATCCACAAGGCCGGCATGATCCTCGACAAGTGTGGTCTTGAGACGCTCAGCCATGCAGCCTGTGTTGTTAAGTGTTGTGTGTGGTTGATAAAAGCGGTGTGGTCTGGTTGATGTGCGTGTTTTTGAAACCCATGCATCAACCATTTATTATCGTTTAAAATACATAATTTCACTCATTCAACCATGCCAACCTGGAAAGACATTCATTAAAAAAACACCTTCAGTGCAAAAATGTGAAGTGACGTTACTTGATCATGAACGACCACACCCAATGAGCTCACCCAGTACGCCAATGGTGCCGCGATGCCACCGTGAGCGTCGCATTTGTCTTCTAATGTGTCGAATTCGCTGCCAGATCTTCTTCTCGGCGCCGTCTCGTATCGCACACGTCATCAGCAACACAATATCGCACTGAACAACAAAAACCAAACGTATATTGGCAGACGATAGAACCAGTTTTTGAAAACAAACGTTTTTTCTCTTCCGAAACTCAAAAAAATTTTCCACATATTTTTCCGTAGGTACTTTGTGGGTTTTTATCGGAAACATGTTGGTACTTTACTTGCTAGCATTCCTCAAGAATATGTTGTGCTTGTACACCAACATGACCTTTTTCCAGGAAAAATGAAGAACGGTTATTTATGACAGTACTACCAAGCTAAAAAATGTGACTATTCAGCAAACACTAACGCATAAGCTGTTTGCACTCACATCAGACAAGTGCGTGCCCAGTAGGTAGCCGCTCGAACATAATACTGATCTGACAACTTCCATGTCACTTTCGTTCATTGCGCAGCCGTGTGTTTCGAGGAAAACTGCAATCAGTGCTATTTGTTTACAGCGCTCGCTCAGGCTTTTAAAGCCGAAATCGAAATAAGACCAGGACCCCTGACCTGATTTACAAGCAGCGTAGTTCCTGGTCCGGCGCGGCGGTTAGTGTGCCCAGTGCTGTGGCTGGGGGGGGGTGGGGGTCCCCCCCCAATGGTACCCTACCCGCCCCGGCCGGGTACGCTACCCCCTACCCGCCCCGCTCTAGTACCCTACCCCCTACCCGCCCCGCTCTTGTACCCTACCCGCCCCGATTTTTACCCCCAAAATGCCCATTTTTCGGTCAAAAATGCCCAAATTTCGACCGAAAACCCTGAAAAGTGCAAAAAATCTCGCGCTGCGCGCGATATATGCGCTTTTTAGTACATAAAAACAGGCACTCGAAAAAACTTGTGTTGTACCCTACCCGCCCCGAAAACTTTCCCCCCCTCAAGACGGATTTCCCCCCCCCAAATCCAAGGTACACTACCCCCCTACTCGCCCCGACTTTTTCCACCTATGTATTGGTCGCACAATGACTTTATAAGAATTGGTCAAATTTTTTTCCTGAATCGTAAAGAGGGACAGTGACGGGGCAATGACGTTGCGTTGCGTGATCGCACACAAAGCATGTAGTAAAGAGAATGTTTCAGACCTGCGGCAACGTGATTGATCTGCTAGATTATTTTCAGCTGAAAATGTTTTGTGAGAATCACAAATAGCACAGTGGTTAAGAGTGACTGAACGTGAAAATCAGGATTGATTTGGTGAATTCTTATATAGTCATTGTGCGACCAATACCCTACCCGCCCCGCAAAAGTAGCCACAGCACTGAGTGTGCCTACCCCTTTTTTTGTGCGGCGGTTAGTGTACCTCCCTTGGGGGGGGAAGGGGGAAGACCCAAATTCAGGAAAAAAGTCACTTTTTGAGGTAGAAAATTTGACCGATTTTCGCCCCTTTTTGGAAAAAATTCTCCATAAAAAGGGTATTTTGGCGACTTTTGACATCATTGACCTAAAAATCACCCATTTTAGGCCTAAAAATGTCCATTTTAGGCCTAAAAATGCCGATTTTAGGCAAAAATTGAGGCGGTTAGTGTACTGGAGTACCTTGGTCGCGGCGGTTAGTGTACCTTAGGGGGGGGGCGCCCTCCCGCCCCAGGAACTACACTGTTTACAATACAATTAAAAACTATCAAAAAATATCATCATGGTGATGGAAACCAACCTTTCCTACCACCTCCATCGAGATCATTCAGATATGGCGCCATATCCGTGGTCGTGTCGTGAATGATATCTGCTGCTGATGTTGTTGTGGTCTGGGCAGATTTGGCGATGAAATAATCCAAACCCGGCCCGGCCCTCAACCATCGCACACGATCGCTGTGTTGTGCAATGGATGTTGTTGAACTAAACGAACAGCTCGGATGTTGTCGACACACATCGATCGCGTTGAACGATGAGTGAACATTATGAGTAGATGTTGTACAACTTGACGACGACCAACAGCCAGCAAACAGATGGTTAGCGGGAAATCGGCTTCGAACCAGTTTTGCGATCGCTGCCGCCATTTGCGCCGCTGTCTGACAATTGTCGAAATCGAAACCGAATCACAAAAACATAAGCATGCTTCCCCCAGAAAATTTTTGGAAATTTGTTTGTCGTTTGTTCGTGTTGTTATTTGCTCGTATTTCGTTCATTTTGGTTACCTATCCTTCCTGGCCTGTCGTTAGGGTTAGGCTTTTGCGAGAGCATGCATAAAACGAACTTTTTTGACCATTTTTTTCTTTGACCCCAACAAGGTCGAGCCGGGCCGCAATTTTGGACGTTCAAATCGGAGTTTTGGTCACAATGGTGTGGCTGGGGGGGGGGGGGGGGGGGTCCCCCCCCCCAAGGTACAGTAGGTAGGTTGCCGCCCCTCGCCTGGTACAGTAGGTAGGTTGCCGCCCCTCCCCTGGTACAGTAGGTAGGTTGCCGCCCCACCTAACTTTTCACCCAAAACATACATTTTTGGCTTAAAATTGCATAAAATTAGCATATTTGTATGCAAATAGGCGAAAAATCGCGCGCTGCGCGCGAAATTAGTGTTTTAGGCCACATTTTCTTCAGTATTTAGACATAAAAAATTTCGGTTTCCAGATGACCCCCCCCCCCCAAGTGGTACGACCCCCCCCCCTAGCTCGGCTGGTACAGTAGGTAGGTTGCCGCCCCGCATTTTGGGTGGTACAGTAGGTTGCCGCCCCGCCTGGGTAGCTACACCACTGTTTGGTCACCACGATCCCATCCCAATCTCTGGTATGAATATGAATCAGCGATTAGCATCGGGCCCGGCCCGACCCGGCCCGAATTGCTCAAATTTCATTTGGACCGTTGCAGTGTAGTACTTGGTCAGGGTGTTGACGATAGATAGATTGGGACCCGAAATGTGTTGACGATAGATAGATGACCCAAGTCCGAAATCTGGGGGGGGGGGTCGACCCAAACTTGTTGACGATAGATAGATGGTGGGGGGGTCGCCAAAAATCAAGATATAGTATAGTGTACTAAGTAGGTAATAAGGTGCAAATATTGATGAAAATGTACTTAGATGTACTAAATCCGCGCGTAGCGCGCGATTTTTTGCCTATTTGGGCCTTGGGGTGAAAAATACCGATTTTGAGCCTGAGTCAAAAATGTCAATTTTGGGTTCAAAATGTGTTGACGATAGATAGATTGTTCCCAGAATTTGTTGACGATAGATAGATTTGCCCAAAAGTGTTGACGATAGATAGATGAAATCAAAAAGTGTTGACGATAGATAGATGTTAATTCGGGGGGGGGGGGGGACCCCCCCCCCACCCCCCCCCCCAAGTACTACCCTGGACCGTTGTGAATTCTGGGGGACGTGTTTATTGGCCGCTATTACACCGCGTTTGACTTTGGCAACAATCGAGTCGGATTTGCTCGTTACTAAAGTGACTATCTACCTAGTATAGAATAGAATGCCGACGGCAGAATGTTCTAAACGTATCAACGATTGTTATAATTCATCCAATTGCTGAATGCTGCGTTATTTGTCATAAATGTCATTTTTGTCATACAGTCAACAAGCGTCCAATACAGTCGTGCTGTTATGTACACTTGTTTACGCGCACTGTAGTGGCTGAGGGGATGGGGGGCACGCAGACACCCAAAAATGGTCATTTTAGGCCAATTTTCGGCAAAAAAGTAAAAAAATACCCATTTTTAGGCCAATTTTGCAGTAAAATTGCATGCAAAAAACGGCCTTTTTTCGCCTTTTGACGGACCATCTTGGGTAGCCTCTGGGACTGGGGGGTATCTCGAGTAAGTCCGAAACCTTCCCCCCCTAGGCAGGGTAGTACTTGGGGGGGTGGGGGGTCCCCCCCAAATTCATCTATCTATCGTCAACACTTTTTGATTTCATCTATCTATCGTCAACACATATGGGCAAATCTATCTATCGTCAACAAATTTTGGGAACAATCTATCTATCGTCAACACATTTCGAACCCAAAATTGACATTTTTGCCTCAAAATGGCTCAAAAACGGTATTTTTCACCACAAATAGGCAAAAAATCGGGGGC
>JASAMV010009246.1:0-23311 GCA_030248065.1 Rhynchonema sp. JSB1_4
ATGTACAGCACACTGTTTGAAGGTGCCGCCGTATAATGTTGCACAACCATCAGCTGTGGTTTGGTTTCACTGCGGCGCCCTTTCATTGTCTGGTGCACGTATGCCAGCGTGCACCTGACGTATATACTGTATGTATACATAGATTGGTAGAGTGTGGGTACATGTCGACATGTGATAACAGACCAAGGTCACAACACATACCGACATACAGAGTATATGTACATATGTACATATGTATGTATGTACCATGTCAGGTGCACATCGGCGTATACCGCTCATTTGACCAACGAAACTTTAAGCAACCGTGAAATGAGTACAACCAATGTGTTCAGCATCGCAGCCGGAATTGTTTGGTACCTGAATGGTTGGCGTAAAGATGAAGGTACGCTCGTGCCAGCTTCATTTCAGCTTGCGTGCTTGCTCATTGAACGTCTTCCTTGTAAGGGGTATATGTCATATTTTTTGACAGACTTACGATGTTTCTGATAAAGTGATAAAATAGTGCATATCCCATGCTCAATATGTCTTGAAACGGTGAGGATGAATGCCATGCACTGAACCACATTAATTAATTATCCATGCATGGCAGATTCCTACCACTTTTCAAACTTTTTGCATTTCATGAACCCTACGTCTTGACCAGTGAACCCTACGTGTTGTCCAGTGAACCCTAGTGCTGCCGCTTGTACCCTACGTCTTGTCCAACCTTACGTGTCGCCAGAACCTTACGTCTTGACCGGCCCTACGTCTTGGCCAGGTACCGCTAAACCTACTTTATGTATACATGTACGTACTTCCAATTTGAGGTCCATCTTCTCTGTATACACGCACCTGCAATGGTGGCACTTTATGTATGTACGTCCACACTCTGTAACTATTCTTTTCTCTTCTCTTTCATTTCTAAATCCAATAACAGAGAACTTCTTATAAGGTGTACACGAGACGTGTTGCGGTTCTTTTGTATTTATTCACGCTGACGCCACGCCGGGTGTGGGTCCCTTGTTTATGCGTAAACAAACCAGAGTATACACAAGAGTATACATACATACATAGTACGTACAGTACAGTATGTACCACGAAGTTATAACAAAAGAATGCCAAGAAGAGGCAATGCTCCTTATTTCCGGTTTGTTGATATGCATTCATCTGCCACTCAGAGTATAGGGTTTGAAATTACGCAATCAGCATCTCGCCGTTTTGGTTATCTTTGTTGGCTTGAACTGCTTTGGCCCAAAGTAAAGCATTTTGTCACCGAAAAGCTCTAGGGCACTCAATGAAAAGATACTTGTGTGCGTTGAGTTTTTCAAACGCACCTGTTTCTTATGCCACACAGATTTTGTTCATTCAAACTTTTGCTTCTTTCACGTCTTTTTTACACGCGTTTGCGATCAGAGCTTGACATCCCCTGGGCTTGTAGCGTGCCAGAATTTACAGCTTCCGACAGCCGTTAATGTCACAAAACAACAAACAGCTTCACGGCAGTTGTCGGATGTGACAAATTTTGTAAACCATAATGAACCGGAGTTTTTCATATAAAGTCCCCGTGGCTGTATTCGGAAAAAGATGAAAACTCGACTTTCATTTTCGAAACATTTGGAAATTTTGTGGTTAGTTTCTGACGTTTTTTTCGGATGAAATCATCGCTACCGTTATCGAGCCACAATCTTTTTGTGGTGATTTTTTCGAAAAATTTCAGGCCCGGGGTGCTACCAGTACTCGGAAACGTTTCCGTTATTAAGACCCTCAGATGGTTCTGTTCGCATGGAGCTGCATATGGAAAACTTCGGTAGGTATACCATATCACACATAATTGTATACCAACGTGCAAGATGGGTTTGAAAAGGGCAGTTTATGTTCTGGAGAAGCAATGCCGCTTTCCGGTCTTGATGGCCTCACTGTATAGGTCAAAAATCCTATACAATTGTCAACTGCTACCGTGCTACCTGCTGTGGCTGATGTTTCACGGCTGCAACAAGAGACAAGTCCATGATATAAGCACAGTCCGTTGAACGAGAATTGCATGCAATGGTTAAAGGTGTGCCTGTACATTTTGGGGCCTGAAAACTTCCCTGAGGTGCTTTCTGATGCCCTTGGACACTTCAGCAGGTGTCTCTGATAAATGGAGCCGTACTTACATTACATTAGATAATGTACGTATATATGGGCTGACTACTCAAAAGGTTCTGTGCGACAATAAGTTACGCTGAAAGCCGTTTTTTGCCGTTACCTAGTAACTCTCTGGCATTGTGCACAGTACACTTTAACCATTTAGGCTTTGTAGTAAGCCAATTATTAACGCCTCCTCAAGCACCACACCACCCTTTGCTTCAGGTTCATTTATACTTTCAATGTTTGATTGTACAAGAATTGAGAGGTTTTCTGTTCAATGTCAGTAAAAACTTCACGACGGAAGAAACATGTTATTCCAGCTTCACTTGATATGATATTATTTCAAAACTGCATCATTAACATGACGGCCCGCTGGAAACTGCGCAATACGCTCCTGATCAAAACTACCGTAGATATTTTTGCCGTTCGGGAATGGTTGCCACACGCAGCTGCAAAACGGGATTTATTTTGTTACATTGATCGTATATTATGTGCGTTTTGTGATTTTTTTTGTTGTGTTCGAGTCTCGAATGTGTAGCTGCAACTCCAGTTTTTTTGCGCTCCTGTTTACACTGGCGCAGTGTAAATATTTCTGATGCGCTATTGCGCACATTATTGACTCAAGCCGCTGTTAACACATCTGGTCACAAAGGAGCTCAAGCGAAGTGTTGTTCACTAATTTTTGTAATATTTGTCCAGCAAAATGCTGAAAATAATTTTGTTCTTCGTCGTCGGTGTTAGAAAGTCATGAATCCGCCCGGTTTGCAGATTTTGAAGGCGGTAAGTCAGCAACTTGGTACACACTGAAAAAGCATTACAGTTGGTTCAGTAGTCAGACTATCTTTTGCGATGGTTCGTGGCTACAACAGGTTTTGGCCCAAGCCCAGTACCTGGACTTTGCAAATTGCTCGCTACGAGAGGTTGGCGTGTTTTTTGTTCGGGTTGGACGGTGCTAAACAGGCGTACTATCTAGCTAAGCCCTAATCCGTCAAATTGTCTCTCACAAAAGTATCTCGTTTTTCTTCTTAAAGTGTCAACCAGAACTTCTTTCGCCGGCTGTTTTTTTGGCATAAATCATTGCGTACGTCCTGTAACCGGTGCACTGTGACAACAAACTGGTATTTTGCGACACGCGCACTGTGCCACCCTCCCCTCCACACTCCTTGCACTGGCTGTCAATTATTTGAGCCCTTTCTGTTATTTGTTCACTTTCTACGCGGTCGCGGATCAGCCACGAACAATTTTATCCTAATTCAGATGGTGAAACATCAGCCAGCTAGCCATGCGACTACACTGATTGCTTCGTACCTGGCAGCACGACACCACAAATATCACGCCTGACAGATTGATGTTTCACAGTTAGCACAAAACAGCGACCGATTGAAATGCGGTCCGCGACGCAACATTCCAGTTGACACACTACTGTTTCTTCTTTGTTTTTGTTTCGTCTTATGTCAACATGTCAGGTTTCTTTGAGAACTGAAACGCACACAAAGTGTCAGTTTCGTCTGCTTTGAGTGCGGCATACCTGCGTTTTCGGTCATTTTCGGTCTGAGGTTTTCCCAACCGTCTGCAGTGTTGTTGTGTGGGAGTTTGAAAACAATTGTGTGGTTTTTTGTCGGTTATATCAAAGTTGGTTTCCTGTTTCCAAAATCAAGTCAGTATACTTCATACGGGTTACGGGTGTGCACGAAGTAAAATGTTATTCCTGTTGTTATTTCTCAAGGGTCAGGCTACTGCAGTGCAGGCAGACCTTTGTGGTACTTTGTACCGCTGATATTTCTGGGTGTTGAAATGCTAAACGATTGTAACCCATCACGATGGCTTTCTTTTTCTCTGACCGGCATGTTCCCATGAATTTTGAGGAACTTCCAAAACTACAAAAACCTGTCTATGTGTTTCGTTCACGAATACAACTGCTCAATAAAGGCACAGCAGAAATTGTGTTATGTATGGATACTACATTTCATTCTTCCCGTACAGCTGTCAAACCTTATTCTGAAGAAAAGCCCAGCCATCCAATAAAACCCCAAAGTGCTACAAATTGTTGTGCTTCTTTAGTGCTGCTCGTTAGGTGACCTCATTTATCATTGTTTGCCCACTTCGGACAGAAAAAACCGCAAACAACTCAACGATACCAACCGACCCACAAAAATGTTGTACGCACCCCTCCCACTCCCTTGCGGGTTGAGAAAAGAAAATATATTCCTGTAAAAGTTCTGTGCTGCATTCCTGAGGAGCCTTTTGAATCGTGGGACTAGCCAATAAAGTATAGTTCACTGTTATTATTAAACGCGCCAAACCTTGCGTACCCAAAATATCGATTTCATTATGCTTCCCGTCCCATATTGTGGTCAATCTTTCCCAAAATCCCGAATGTCGGGAAACTTTTTTGAGATATAGGACAATCTGTGTGCATTATTTTGCAGATATAGTTGCATTGGAGGTCTGCTTTTTTGGCAGCCCCCGACAAACGAACAATGCGGGTATCCGTTATTTGGCACTGGACTTTTGGACCCAGGGCCCTTGCTTGATTGATGGTTCAAAGTGTTCCATTCTCGTTTCTCAATTCAATTAGTTTCTCAGGCGAAACTTGGACCGAAATGCGCGGCTTCAACCGGTGTTCAAACCAAGTTTAGGCTTGAATGATTTATTCTTGTTAGAATTTCGGTAGATTTATTGCGTCGAATTTTAGAACTTTGGATGACAGGTAGGTAACCCCTCCCTTGTTATAGTCCCAGATCCATGAACTTTCACAAACGAACTGGACTGACTCTGAACGCAAAAAAAACAATTATGAAAATATCAAATTTCGTGCGCGCGCGTTCCAAATTCTGAACTTCACCATAATCGCATACGTGTTCGCAGCACAGTGCACGTGCTGAAGGCTGTTTTTCACGCTTTCTTTAGTTTTCGCCCGCTGAACGTGTCAGGCTGGTTGTCACGCAGATTTCTGAATTCGTGATCACGTGACCAGCTTGTTATCATGCCCATTAGCCATGTTATCATGTTCGTTAAGCGGGTACGCTGAATGTGCAGTAAGATTGGGAAATCAAGAGCTTCAAGAATTGCCTAAAAAGTTAACGACCTAGTCAGCTTAACTTTGCAAGTGCGCAACACAAATCACCTAACAATTCCAACCCGAGACTGATGCGAACTATTAGCCGAACGTTTTTCTTGCGCGAACAGCCGCGCTCATTTATTTGACCGTTGCCGAAGTGTTTTTGTATCATTATGGGTTTATCTTTCTGTGTTCACACTCCCCTTTCACACGCACGTCACGAGCGGTGAGTGAAGTTCATTGTGTTTTCAAAAGTCCAGCCACCACATTTTTCGCGCGCATCCCGAAAGTCAGAGTCGGGCTCATTTTGTGAGCACATAAAGACGCTCAAAAGTATCCGGTGGAAATCATCCAAAAATTTCCCCCAAAAATGTTCCGATTTCCCCCAGACCACCAGCCAGGCAGTCCCAGACCGGTGCCGAAGTTACGTCGTTATCACACATTCACCCCAACTGCCAATGATGATAATCAACATGGTTGTTATATACCGAACGTGAAACATCAGGGAGCGGGACTGCGGCGCTGTCCGACCATATTGTCACGTGACCTCCATTGTAACCAATCGATACCTCAACCTTACTCCACAAACCTGCCGAATTTTCGTCTCGTTTGGCCCACAAACACCGCCAGTGCACCCTCAACGCCGATTAATTTCGGTCGGAAAATTTTGAGCATCCCTGTGAATTTGAATTTCGGACCAATCACCCAACCGTACTATTATATTCCACCGGATCAGCCAATTATGCCCTCATACTGTCTGCCATTTTCTCCGATGAACAAAATCGCCGCCTCGTTTGCTTGTCAACAACGGGATCCAGGTGAGGAAGCAAGGATCTGTTATAAAATGTTGTGTTTAAAATTGCACGCAATCTCGTCATTTTAAGCGTATATTTTTAAGTAAGAAAAGTGCGCAAGCTGAACTCCAGTACAGCAGCGCGTTTCCTCTACCGCACGCCACAAACTTTTAGAACACGCTTCAATGAGGTGGTTCAGTGATTTTTGGCACACCTTTACCTTCCGCCGTTTTTTTGTTATTCAAGATTTTATTGTCGTTTTACGAAAAAATATCCACAAAAAATCAGGTGACGTTTATTAATTTATACGAACCCCAATTTGACGAACATTATCAATAGGATATGTGGATTCCAAGTAACTTTGCGAAGATGCGCGCGCCCACAATTTTTCAATGACACTTTGAGGTGGCGCGCAACACGTTTTATGTGACAAAAAGTTTTGTACGCATAATTCAACCGTGAAATGTGCATTTTGTGTCGTAAATTCGCAAACTCGTATAATTCATCGCCAAATAATCTGAACCGAATATTGACCCCAGCCCAATTGAATCTTGTTACCCACCGCGCTTCTTTTGAACATTTCAACTTGTGCGACACTTTAGTCGCTTTGTACACTTGTGCGGTTTTGTGAGTTTGCGATATAATCCGTCTAAATAAGGTTATTCACGTCATTTGTAGAAAATTTATAAACGCGCAATGTTGAAATGCTTTCGTGAATAATAATCAATTTTGTTCTCTTATGTTTCGTGTCTGTTTATAGATCATCTTAAACTAACGATCCTGCTGACATCATTCAGGCTTTGAGGCTTTTACAAGGGATTTCAGCATCAGCAGGTAATGGTATTATCCCTTATCTTTGACAAAAAATCAAAACTATTCTTATAATTGGTTGTGCCATGGTAAGGAAACGGATCTTGGATACTCTTTGCGACATCGGCAGTACATCCAACGCTTGTTACACCATGCCCCGATGTGCATAAAAAACCACACAAATTCTCTACAAAGTCACACATTAATTGTGAATCTTCCAGGTGGCGCAACCCCACTAGCCAATCGTCGTCGTTTCTACTACCGAGCGGCGCCGGTTCGATCCAATCAGCGCGTCGCGCAACGTTTGGCGTCTGTCAACAATCCTGTACCCAATTTGTGCACCTCCGTGACACACGAACCTGCCACGACCATGCAACGCAACTCAGTTGCGACCAGTAGTCTGCCGGTGGGTGCTACCATATATTTGAACGGTTGCCTGAAGTTTGAGGATTTCTTCTGATCATTTTGTGATTATTTGTGTGCATGTACTGCATGTATATAATCTAGTAGGTTACGGGAAAGAACAACTCACTTTTCCTCATGCGCCCATTGTGCTTCATGGATTCCTCCATCCACTATATCGACTCATACCTGACGTGAGAAAATGTTTCGTCGCCATCAGTAATAAACGGTGTTGTGCTGGCGAAAATGATTACTATAATCAGTACACACAAGACCACTTAAAGTGACTCTACAATTGAACGTTGACCGCGTTTGTTTGCAGCCATTTTGTCAGAATATGAAGGCAGGGTGTCAGAAACCCAGATTTAGGGAATGGATTTTCAACTCGTTGCTTTGTGATGTTTCACGGAGCCCACATATTTTCACAGGAGGAGAAAAAATGAAAAAAGTTTGAGGCGGGCCTGTGCAAGACAGAAGGTAATCCAATCTAAGATATTTTCAGCGTTTTATACACAGACGTTTCTCTGTTAAACGAGATATAAAGCATTGCACGAAACGCCAGGTGTGACAAATGATAAACGAAACACTCCGAAAAATCAAGCCTTTTTGAAGCACCCTTTTACTGCTGTGTAATTTTAGGCATCTGTGGTAAATGAAATTAGTTGTCAATTGCAAATAAAGATCGTCTAATTATCCTGCGTTCAGGATGTGCTTTTCGTTTTTCAAAACCCTACACAGCTCACACAGTGTTTACCACAACATGCGCAAGGCAGCCATTCCACAGCGCACACACACGACAAAGCTGGCCAGCTGAAACATTGCTGTGTTGTCGCTGTGCCGGCTGTGTGTTGTCGTTGTGTGTGCGCTGTGGCATGGCTGCCTTGCGCGTGTTGTGGTAAACATTGTGTGAGCTGTGTAGGGTTTTGAAAAACGAAAAGCACATCCTGAACGCAGGATAATTAGACGATTTTTATTTGCAATTGACAACTAATTTCATTCACCACAGATGCCTAAAATTACACAGCAGTAAAAGGGTGCTTCAAAATGGCTTGATTTTTCGGAGTGCTTCGTTTATCATTTGTCACACCTGGCGTTTCGTGCAATGCTTTATATCTCGTTTAACAGAGAAACGTCCGTGTATAAAACGCTGAAAATATCTTAGATTGGATTACCTTCTGTCTTGCACAGGCCCGCCTCAAACTTTTTTCATTTTTTCTCCTCCTGTGAAAATATGGGGGCTCCGTGAAACATCACAAAGCAACGAGTTGAAAATCCATTCCCTAAATCTGGGTTTCTGATTCCTTGCCTTCATTTTCCAAAGAAATGGCTGCCAACAAACGCGGTCAACATTCAATTGTAGAGGCACTTTAAACCTGGCCCGCCACTATTGATATTTGAAAATTTTGGTCTGTTTTTATGATTTATTACTGTTGCCGACATCGAGACCAACAAGGTTTACATTCGTGACTTTTCCATTAAGTGCCGATTTAATACCGAAATTAATCTATAAACACCGGTTCTCGGGAACAAAATTCCAAAAAATAGATAGACCCCCGTTTAGTGCATTTCAGGAAGGCTGCTTTCACAATCATCCGGTTTCCGGAATCCGGTTTCCGGTTTCCGGAATAAAAATCTCAAAAAAATAAAATCCGGTTTCCGGTTTCCGGAATCCGGTTTTTATTTTCCGGTTTCCGGTTCCCGGTTTCCGGCTGCCGGAAAGTGCTTTCACAATCATCCGGTTTCCGGTTTCCGGTTTTGATGACTTGGACGCGGTTTTTTAACTATGATTGCTCAAGTTTTATATTGCCCAAATCAACTAATTCATTGTCTAGCTGGTAGCCAGACATAACGCACTCTGTGCATGTTACGAAAGGACACTTTGCTGTTTTTTGGAGCTCTGCATTTTGACCGCCGGCCGAATTTAGGGCAAATGATTGCTCGACATAGGCTTGAGACATCGATGGGGCAAACGCCTTATGTATATACATATTGTGTACCTGCATCTATTTTGACCATTCAAAGTTTTCTCTCTGTATTTGACGTCATGTGCTTTATGAGCGTTTATATTGTGTGGTCAGCGCTGTGTTGAGCATGGTAAGATTATGGCGAAGTTGCCTTCATGCGGAGGTGTGGTATTGTCAGTATAGCAAGATGCCAATATACTCCATCTTGAGAATAATGTTGTTCTGACTCGGGAAACTTGACCGTTGCACTTTTCTACTTACGTGAAAAAAAACGTTTTTTTCCTGAAAAAAACGAAAAAACGGTTTTTTCGGTGAAATATATTTTTCCGGAGAAAATGCACGGCGGATTTTGAACTTTTCTGAAAAAGTGTCCAAATAGTCATTCCAGACAATTCGCACCACACGGACAGAACGAAAAAAGCCGCATCAACAAAAGCAACAGCTAGAATTAGCTACTGTATACATGCATACAAGATTTCATTGCCCAACCAACCAAACAGAAAAGCTCCTAAAAACACGGGCTACAGTAGTTTGTAAAATTAGCGTTTACATCTGTTGTGCAGTTTGGAGGATGATGACCGCAAAACAAGTTTAGCAGATAAATCATGCCAAACAGTATGCAGTTATATAGTAAATTTCTAATTTCGTTGCCTCATGCATTCTTACAGACGCAGGGAAACTCCCGTTCGAAGTCGAAACAGGCAACAAGCTCAACAGACAGTGAAAAAGCCACGCAGCTGACACACACACAGCTTGTGTGACTGAAACATTCGAAACGCACACGAGCCAGCTGCGTGGCTTGTTGACTGTGTGTTGAGCTTGTTGCCTGCTTCGACTTCGAACGGGAGTTTTCCTGCGTCTGTAAAAATGCATGAGGCAACGAAATTGGAAACTTACTATACCTGCTTCAAGAGAAAACAGCGCGCATCACTCATAGATTTGGTGATGTGATTGTGATAACTAGGCTTTTACCCGTACCAACGGCCCGGGTTGGGGCCGTACAACGTTTAGAATTCCGGTCATCAGATGAACGACTTTGCATTCCATCCGTCTTTGCCAAAGTATCCTTGAGATATTAGCAGTCTGCATCCCGTTAACCTTTCCGAAAGCATCCTCAGAAATTTAGCGCTTTGCATACCGTTAACTGATTTGTGAGACTGAGACTCTGTTCTTGGATTGAATCATACACATACCGCAGTTCAGATGACTGTTCGTTCAATGAAGCCATGTTCTCACAAAGTAAAAGTGAGATACAGTAAAATGTTGACGGTACTGGATTCCTGAGAAAATTTGAGTCTGATAAGGTATACCATTATGGTATCTCCAAGCGAATGTGCAAGACCAGAAGAATATTGTGTGCAACGGTGCACGTTCCTTGGTCAAATGTGTCCATATTTTTGCTGGTGCCTAAGTGGGGTATGAGCACTAAAGCACTGTCTCGTGTCGTGGTCACGAACCCACTAAACAGTGGTGACAGCTTGCGGCTAGGTAATGTGGTTCGTTCAGAACATTCGTCAGCTATACCACGCTTCAAAATGAATAATAATTTTTCAGATCTTCACCAAAAAAGAGAGTGTAATCTGCGCCGGCTTTCTGTCAATGTCGATCGACATCGAACGACTGCTAATACGAAATCCAGTTTGTCAGAAACAGAAAGCTAGTGCGGTGCAGTAAAATGCTCAATGGCCCTGGTTTTAGACAAAATTTGTCTCCGGAAAGACTACTTTTAGGTCACCTTATAGAAACAAACGAGTGTGCCAGATCCAGAAGTAAAGATTCTTTGGTTGTGTTATGTGGTATATACAGTGGTATGGTTATGACACCAACTCAGAGCATGAACAACGCATCAACACATGAACATGCGCGGCGTGTTCCTGAACTTCAAAGCTCTTTTGGGTCTGAAAGCGTGGCTGTTGGCTTTCCTCAGCTTTATTTATTCAATATATTTACTCCACGTTGCGAACCTTCTGAAAATACCGCTTAGAATGCATCTGTACATCAGTGATATTCATTAATATTATAAGCATATAATTTACTTGTGTGCAGACACGAGGAACAAGTCATCACACAAGTAAACTTGTCCATCCCATGACGTTCAGAACCCATCATGCACGCAAAACCGGATAAAAAATTAGAACCGGCTCTAAATGGCTTTTTCCGGTTTCCGGTCGCCGGAAAACGGATTTGAATTAGGGCGAAAACCGGATTCCGGAAACCGGATGATTGTGAAAGCAACTTCCGGAAACCGGAAACCGGAAAAAGCATTTAGGAAAACCGGATTTGAAGCCAATTCCGGAAACCGGAAACCGGATTCCGGAAACCGGATGATTGTGAAAGCGGCCGAAGACAAGAACAAATATTCAAGATGGCCGACTACTTCTTATCACAAGCATACGGTAGTCACGTGATCTTGCCCATGCGTTTTGTACAGTGCCGCTCTGTTTGTTAGTGCATAACACACGTGTTGCAAGCGCGCGCACTGGCAGCACTGTGTAGTGGGAGCGTAAAGTCGGGAGCGTAAAGTCCCTAATAGCATACTGTAAGCCTATCACATTTGGCGGTAATTCAAAATTTTGTTCCTGGCTGACGTGATTGCCAATAAGTGGGGGTCTATCTATTTTTTTTAATTTTGTTCCCGAGGACCGGTGTTTATCGATTGATTTCGATATAAAATCTGCACTAAATCAAAAAGTCATGAATATAAGCCTTATTCGTCTCGATGTCGGCAACTAAATTAGAGCAAAAAAACAAACCAAAAATTTCAAATATCAATAGTGGCGGGCCAGGTTTAAGCCTTACATAGAAATTTAAAAAAGTGGCCTTCCTTCACTATAACTTGATTCCTCATTTTTTGGACCATTCATTGCAATGGGCAAAAGCTGGCCATGAACAAAAATTATTCATCGTTCTTCATGTAGGCTTCTGTCCTTACCCAATGGAACAGTTGCTAAATCGCTATAAAACTCCATAGCTGTACTTGGTTGTAAGGCGCAGAGATAAGCTTGATTTATGGTTTATTCCTTCAAGACTCTTGTCGGCTACTTGTAAAAACAGCTGCTGTGCAAAGAAGTGTGTAAAAATTATGTTTTAGTTGGGCTCATTCATCATTTTCTGGCACTTGTGTTAATGCGGCAAGTGTTCCTTTAGGCCTTATGCGTTGATGAGCAACTCTGCTCGCGCTTCGGCAACTTTTTGGGTCTGATGACAAGCCCAAAATTAGGATTGGATATCAAAGCATACGGACCGAGTCTGAAATCTGATGATTAGGACCGTGGTACGCATATGCAATAGGTACATAGACCATTTATATTGGCACTCAAAGCTTGTTGTTGAGTACACCAAAATGTGTAGTACCCACCCACTATTGTCCTGGCTAGCACCATTACTTTCTCACAAGTGTTCACAAGTTTTATTATTATCGTTCTCGGACCGCCGACTAAAACCATCTATATTTATCCAAATGACCCTCAAACATTCTTGTTCGAAACGGTTTTTTGCGGACAAGCCATTTTCATCAGTCAAATTTATTATAGGGTCGTTTTTGGGGCATCTCGCTCAAGTCGGTTTTCGGGCCAACTGCAGGGCACTTTCCTCAGTAATTTCCTCCCATTTGGTGCAATAGAACGCTGTTTTAGTTATTTTGTTTTAGAAAATTGAATCTATATAATCTGACAGTTAACCGCATTTTCGTGTAGAGCAGACTCAGTTTTGGCGTTTACCCACGCATAAATTGCTTGTATTCAAGTCACACTCAAACAGCTGATCAAAAACGCGCACAAAGCCCTTTTTTGAATGACCTGAACCAATAAAAAGTGAAATTACACTCAAATTCTAAAACAGGTTTTACACCGCTCGCAGTTCAATATGCTGAATTCCATTTATAATATTGCACGCAGCACATACGCAAACGCAAGTTCATAAACTTTTTAGATACGTACAGATAAACTACTATTTTTCGATGATACCGCACTTAATACACAGCAGGGCCTACGAATATTGTACCTTTACGCCTATTTCTATTTTTCGTAAATTATTATTGGCTACTGTTCTCTTGTTGCTGCTTTGCTTTACACTGCGGCGGTATTTTATTTTCATTTTTTTATAAATGTTTGTGCGTGAGAGAGAATTGCAGTATGTATAGTTTGCGGTCATTCAAAAAATTGTTCATTGCCATATAATAACATGTTCAATGATCAAAACCACCGCATACGGCTGTGCGCAGGTATATTTATCATCCCGTATAGTTTCCTAAGTCATGGGGCAAACTTTTGTTGCCATTTTAGGTAGATCCATGTATGTGTACCACGGCCGCTACACCCTGGTACTTGCTTTCGTGTGGAACCAAGCGCAATAGTAACGGTTCTGTTTCTCTTTGGTTCAGATTCTGCTTTGTGCAGCTTGGTTGTTCAGTTGCGCATACATTATGAGCAAACGTTGTATGTTTTGCCGAAGGCATGTAGTATACAAGATTATTGTATCGAAATGTGGTCCATCATTAATGCTAGGTTTTGACTGACCTCTTGCTCGACCTCCCGGGTACCTACAAAACCCGCAAAAGTGCACTCATGAATATCTTGTGGTCAAGAACAACAAGTACAAGTGTATGCTTGTGAGTGCAATAGAGTATCTAGGGACTATCTGACTTGAAACAACAGTCGAGTTTTCAATTTTTAATCTAAAAACTTACTGAATCTCATTTTGTAGGTATCATGTCATTATGTTTTGCATTTGCATCGCGCTGTCACTTGCAGTCATCGCGCACGCGAACCATGCGTGTGTACAGCAAAAACTCATAAAATAGCAGAATTAATATTCGATTTTGAACAGGAATTCTATTTATAAATCCTTTTCCGTGATTACAGCGCAAGGTCGCCTCCCTGCACCACAACAATGGCCAAATTTTTTTTTATCACCACATTTTTGCTGGCTTATATTCATGTCGTCAACACACGTCGTTAAACTGTCATCGTCAACAACTCAGCCCCGCTCAGTGCAGTGTATGTATATGATAGTTTATTCCGCGACTTTTTAGGCCCAGTTTTTTCAGGTCTCGCAAATTCAGGCCCCGCATATCTGACCCATTTATAGGCTTAGGCTCCAGCCGGGCCTGAGTGGCCGGGCCTGAACCTGTGTCCCTGGACTGAACCGTCGCACAATAATAATAGTTCTCGCGCTCATTCAGTGCTGCTTCAGATGACCACTAGGGCTGAGGACTTCCGTTGACGACAAAACAATTAGCCCTTTAGCTTGCCCGAGCTTGCCATAATTGGAGGTTTCAAATTTGAACTGACATTGAAGGTTACATCTTTTTCCCTCAAAAAAATGTGTCCCCTTAGTTTCACTTATAATTTAGCTATATTTTATCAGAAATGAAATTAGAACTGACACCTGTAGGGTTCAGGAATAACCTCTTTATGTTCTTAACTGGAGGCAGTCTGCAGTTTTCTGTCTAATATCTTTTCGGGATTGTATACAAAACGAAAAATAATGTTGTTTAGATTTCGATATTTTGCTACCATTTTGTCAATGTCCTTTCAACAGTGCCCGCAATTATTTCACATTATTTTTCATCCACAACCGGGCAAATACACTTTGCCGCTTTTTGTGTTTCATTTGGAATTTCCATTCAAAAAGCTTTTTGCGAGCTGACAAAAGTGAGGCACAAGCGGTTCATAGCCGGACTACTGACTTTTTTTGAAATGCTACCCAAAAAAGACTATAGGTATGGGAACCATGTACACATGCCTATGGTAAGAACTAAACGTGGAATTTTTCAAGTCAGAGTGTAATCGTAGAAACGTGGGACTTTCAAGTCAGAGCGGTCTAAACGTCATGACTTAAGTGTTCATATCATGACTTTTTAAACCTGAAAATCTGTCATGAGATGACATTTTTCCTGCAGTTTCTTTTCAAATGAGGCACATTGCGGAAATTTCAGGCATTTGCAGCAGGCGCTTATCCGAACATGCATACCTAGGAATGTGTATCCATACATATCGAATCCAAAGCCACTACAAATGCACTTATCCGTCAGTATATAAGAATATGAAGTAACATTATTAGCGCCGTTCGCATGGGTCACTACTCCGCGCACTTGAGTATCGGGTGGGGACCACTTGAAAATTCCTCCGCTCAGCCTGCGCCATCTTGTGTGCTGTGTTGTGCCTGTGTATATCTGTGTACTTCGCATTTTATTATTATTGAAATGCACTCCTTCTAGTACTTAGCTTCGCACGTCCTTCGAAATTTATTTGAATTTCGACTCGGCGTTTAAATTGACACGTATTGATGATGCGAAATCTATTTTACAAAGTGTGATTTGGCAATGCGCCACATTTTTGCATTTTAATTCGTTCGAAACCTTCAAATCAGAAATTTTAGCGCGGTGTTACTACAAAAGTTACGCAAGCCACGGCTGTGTCAATCAAAGCAGAAGTGCCGCACGCCGGTTTGTATCTTATGGCACTGCGCGCACAGGCCTGTGGCTTACCACAACAATTTTAACCCCAAAGTTGACGAAAAGTCGTCACATATACTGAGAAACTTTCAAAAGTGGACACAGCTTTAGCAAAAACTTTTTTGTTTACGTCGTTAGCTTGATGTATTATGCATATAGGCTTCAATGGGCTGCCAGAACTTTGATATCCGTCTGATGGTACAGTTCAACACTTTTCAAAAAAAAAACTAGAAAATTTTGCGAAGTAACCCAAAGAAAACGTTTTAAAGAATACTTTTTGCACCGCCTTGGTTGATACAACCATTTTAGCGAATGGATGTCGTAAAACGAGATTTGAAAGTCACAAATTGTGGGAAATGGCCGGTTTGTTTGTTTGCACAGCTTTTTGCCACTTTCCACTGCAATATTTCCAATTTTGGCGACTTGCTTGCTACGCACTTTTATTGGTTTCTGTGATGTCTAGCGTGTGTACTAAGCCAATATGGCTAACTGCCCGCTTTCACTACCGTAAACATTATGCATGACGTTTAGCTGATATAAAACGCCCATAGGGGATACTGCTAAGGATTGCCAACCTGGATGAAGTAGCGGTGGAATAACATTCATTTTACTAACAAGAGATCGACGCTGTGTAGCTTTGATTATAAATTACTTGCTGAAAAGCGGCTTTTCAAAAGCCGTATGGCAAAAACACCCAACCCACCAGGCTGAGCTTGTTGCTGTTCCCTACTATAAAACTGAGATTCTTAAATTCGTGCCGTATTTTTGAACATTCTGATATTTGCACCGCTCTTTTATCCCTGAGACTTGACAAACAAGATTGCAAAACGCGCGAATTATGTGCACAAATCTGCGTTTTATGCGTTTACCCATTGTCGTTGTTGAAATTACGTCAACGGCAGCTTCACGCTCGACGTTGTATAACTGTTGGCCATTTTTGGAAGTGAGAATTTGACATGCGATTACTATCACTCTTATAGTGAAAATTGGTCAATTTTCAGCAGCCAAACCATCAAAACTTTTCGCTTTCTCTCGCGAAAAACTGTTCCGCCCAAGTTGTATTCGTGCACATTAATTGGAAATTTCCCGCAATCATAAAAATATGCTGCCAATTTTCTGGTTTCCCTGAAGACAAAAATGCCGTTTTCCAACTTGTTCCACGCTCATAAAGAGAGAGTTACTAGTGCATTCACACTTTTATGTTGTCGCCTCGAACGATTCTGGTTGTTTTTGTCTCTGACACCTTATTTTAATTATTCCCGCTCACAAAATTCCTGGTCATAATTTCTCAAAGTGTTTTCGTCACTTTCTCCCCACTGAGTATGATCATTTTTAGTCCTCAAAACTAGACAGACTGTAGTCATATTTTATTCCTTGGTCATCCACCTAGAATTGTGCGAAATAAGTTTTGTGGAGATGTTCATGCAATCAATTTTTATTTCTTCGTTGTGAATTTTCAAAGAGAGTTCCAAAGGTGTCATTAAAATTAAAGCCAGCAGCGCCTGGGTATATGGGGAGCCTTGAAAAGTTCGTTGATAATCTTGCAGCGAATCGTAAATCCTTCCTTTAACTGCATTCAACACAGTTTTGGTCAATTTTGACGAATTGCGATTTTTCCATATTCGTTATTATGTTTTGTTGACGACGATCTGAACATGCCTTTAAGCCAACCTTTTAATGGCGTTAACATTGTCGAACATTGTAAAGTTTAATGTCGCACGCTTTTTTTATTTCGCGACAATAAGTAAAATAATCGTTAACCAAACTTTCGAAACGACACGGCAACATTTTCGCAAGGCATATGGACAGGCCTGCTTATTCAGCGCTGTTCTTTTTGTATGACCTGCTTGGTACATTTTAGCACGACAAAAAAGCGGCACACAAAATCAAACAAAGCTGTCGGGATACGCTAAGATAAAACTTTATTTTATGAATATTACTGCTGTCCGTGTGCTGTCCAACATTTGACTAATGTTCAAGGAATTTTTCCTTCGTCTAATATTTTTCGAAACTTATTTTCAGATTTTAAAATGTCGGAATTAACTTTGTCATGCCTCAAAAGACAACAAACAAACAAACAACCCCCATCGGGTGATTAGAAAGTTACTTTTTACTGCAACCAGAAACCACGAAAAAGTTCTTTGTGGCCACCCCATAGTTTGACTAAAGGGTGCGCGCTTGAGATTGCGTCAAAGATTAGAAGTTAATCCGCGGTCGGACCAAAAACGTAAAATATGGATGTTGTCTGGGGCAGAAAATTACTCAAAGTGACAGCCAGCCTGGTGCACAAAAAGAGCCTTGGTTTGTCGCGGAATTTTGACCAAAACGCCAGAATTATTTAGAGGCGCAGCCAGTCATGTTCAATTTCCTTATGTGACCCGCGACATGGAGGACTACTGGCAAACAAAAAGTAATTTAGATCGAGCAAACTTGTGTTTGTGTGCCCGTGCTTTCATGGTTTCACTGCGCATGTTTTCATGCGGGTTATTTCTGTTGCCATGACTATGTAGATTTGTGCTTCTTTGTATTGCTCAAAGCCAACGGATTTCTCAGATTGATAAAAAACATGGAAACGAATTCCGACCAAAAAGGAGTTTCATCAGTGTAACAGATAATCCAGTGTTCTTGTTGCTTGGCCGTTTCAAGCGAAACCATCCCCAGTTTCCGTACCCTGGGTCTCTTGGCACGCGACTTCAGTGTTTGGGTGTAGTTGACACGTAGAAATTTGACAAAAGTTTGGCTGCTGCCGTTTTCACGCGGTTTTGATGTCGCGCAATAAACGGCATGCAATGTTGTATCGCGTTTAAATGTTTGACTGTTGAAATACATATGGTTTTGACATTACAAGCCTGATGGTGCACTAGATCATAGTCAGTGCGCATGACCCCGACTTTACGTATAGTCCAACAACAACTAATCGAGAATTTATGCCCGCGTGCGTTGCCTGAATCGTAAGGCGCGAACTCCGACCGGAAGTGATCTGCAGGTTGCATGACAAAATCGCTGGGAACCTGTCATGCAACCTGCAGATCAATTCTGGTCTGAGGCGAAGCACTGGGTTTCGCGCTTTACGATTCAGGGAACGCACAGGGCATAAATTCTGAACTAGTTGTTGTTGGACTATACGTAACTGCGTAACGTATTGGCATGCCTCATGCCAGAGCATTTTCACTCAATGTATTACGCTGTTTGTTGCTATTTATTGACTCAGGTATATGCACATTTAGCTGAAGTTTGGCCTGTGCTCTTCCGTTTAGCAGCCACTGTTTGTGAGCAAGATTGTGCTTTGGTCGCTACATAAACTACTACAGCATAACTTTGCACCCGCGGTATTTAATGCACGCCTGCACGTGCCTGTGCCTGTAATGCTACCTGGTAATAGCGGAAAGTGGCGCGAAAATTCCGTCATGCCTGCCTGATTTGAGGGGCGGTTAGGCAAACAAACTAGACGACACATAAATACGCTAGGGATATGTACCTCATGACTGTTTCTGAGGTTTTGATCTGAAGTGGCGCATTTTATAAACTGTTTATGCGAAATTTTGAACTTCGCTGATTCACGGTTTAAGCATTCTGTGTTTTGGAAGCTTTTTGTCACTGTAATATTTCTGTACAATAATGTCCCAAAAAACGTCCCAATAGATAGTCATCACGTGTCGTTTATTTTCACTTTTTATGCATTGTACAGCAGGTATAGGCGACATCGTTTCAAGTTTTGGTACAGTATCTGTGCTCATAATACCAATGTAACTTTGGTATGTTACAATAAAAATGCAGTATTTCACAACATGCAAGCATGTTCACCTGTTCATAATGCGTGAATTGTTTTTTAGGCGTGCAAGCTTCGACCTGTTTTCAGACTGGAGGTCACAGTCAGGCAGTCAGTATGAATGTTTACCAGATGTCCACGTGACTCTAAGCAACATCTCCGAGCTGGCAATGGGCTAATTCTTTTGTGGTCAACACAAATCGTCGACACTGATCGTCTCCGCAGCCCTGAAACATTAGCGTGAGGATATAATGACATCAGGCTGCATTGACAACCAGTGTTGACGATGTGCGTTAACCACACGAATATAAGCCGGCTTAATGCTCGCGTGTTTGTGTGTGCAAGCGCACAAGACAAACACATTCTATATTTTCAGACACCGCCACTGAATCGTCAAGCAAGTCTCGAGCCGTCAATTGAAACATCAGCTGGTCTCGATTCATCCAGCGAAATGGCTAATAGCAGCAGTGGAGGGAGTCGGTCAATGGCAAGTTCAATGATTGACAGTCGCTCGGCGGGGACTCGAACCCGCAACAGTCATCAGTCGAGTCCGCTCCACGACCAATCGGCCATGGACCTCTACTTGAGTGAAGCGCAAGTCAACGGCACCCTTGGCCACAATCAGGTCGCTGGTGTGTTACCCGTGTACCATTCGACACAGAATTTCTACATCGGCGTCTCACCGGAGGTCAGTGGGATGCGGGCTGATGTTTCAATATACTTTTTAAACACCGTTGAAAGTCAAGCGCCTGCAGTGGACTTGGTGCAAATTGTGTGCTGTTTCTTACAATTTTTTCATAAAAATGACCCATTTTGTTCAAGACGGGTTTGCGTCATCAAACAAGTATTACGAACTGCGGCATACGAAACACCAACAATGGTTTCATTGTGTCATACTGTTTATGAGAAGTCTCGTGACTTTTTGCAAAAAAACTACTGCCCGACGTCAAGTTTCGAGGTCTCATTCACTAACGTGTACAGAAATGCATATCATACGCACATAACCAACTAAAATATGTGAAATTAACCAGAAACTTATTTTGTCAAATTTTACCAGACGAAAAAAGTATACACGGACAAAACATGGTTTCGTTGCGTGCGGGAAATATTACTGACGAAAATGAAATTATTTACGGATCGTGAAATATGGTTGTATTGAAAAGATAGAGACACATCAAATTATACTAATCTTGCTGTCGGTACTGTTGAAGGTTTTCTGCCCTTCTGGGAGGGAAATCTCAAACAACTTTTCAATCTCACGCAAAATTGAAAGTTTTGTTTTCCATTGCAATAGTCGTTCTGGTATTCTTTTGTTCATAGGCGGAGCAAAGCAAATATGTAAAAACTAAGGTGTTATAATGTTGTAACCTAACTGTAGCAAACACCTTGCAGCAACTTTGTCAATTTCAATCCAGTCAATTTCCAACGTCGGGTCCTGGATAAGGAAGGTGTATGTTGTGCTAAAATCATTTAATTTCGTATAAATGATGCAAAAATGATAATTTTTCTCTCACTACAAACTTGTATGATCGAATGAACAGTTTTCGTCAAATCAGGTAACACCCGCATTAAGGGTTAACAAGATGCGACTTTTAACAAATTTCCGTAATTTCTGCAGCGCTATAAATGTGTCCTGCATTTTAAACAAAGTTTTTTTTGTTTCTCATACTGTGTGAAGAGAGCAACCTAACGCAGTCACACACTTTTGTTCCCGAGCCAAACCTAATTCATAACTGTTATCTTGACTACCCTGTCGGTAATAGCGATTATCGCCGTTTGATCTACGCATAAAAATATATTGATATCGAGAAACTGATTCACCGATCGATTCTGGAATCCGTGCCCGGGTTCCGGCGATTTTGTTGCGCAGAACTAGCGGAATTTATGTTTTGTATTCTCTAATTTTCCACGTTTTGCCAAACGCGGCATATATATATGTAGCATCTTTTGATTTAATTTTTGTTCAAATGGCAGAATAACACATCCTCGGGAAACTATCAATTTTGTGCGCTAAGTCCAAACACTTGGAGACGTGTAAAGTTCACATTACTCCAGTACACCTTTCCCCGAAGAACGATGTTGCGTATAAATATGACAAAACAGCCAATTTTTTAGTTCACAATGTGCAATTTGAAAAAAATATATGCAATCAAATCTGTCTGCATCAAAGTTTGCGCGCATGCGTTTTGCCCCGTGATCCCCACCCACTTTTTACAGAGAATAAAGAGTTGACGGACAAAAAAGTTCTTTCCTGACCTCTGGGTTGTAATAATCGTTTTGTATGAATTGGAAAATATTGCATTTTGAAGGTGTTTATTTACTACTTTGCATAAGAGGGTGCTCCATTTTATGACAAGTAATCGCATTTGAACAATAAGATAGCAAATTTTATTCCTATGTAGCTTTCCCCTTTTATCCCCCCCTTACCACAAAAACTCCTCTGTTGAATAATCGTTTTGTATGAATTGGAAAATATTGCATTTTGAAGGTGTTTATTTACTACTTTGCATAAGAGGGTGCTCCATTTTATGACAAGTAATCGCATTTGAACAATAAGATAGCAAATTTTATTCCTATGTAGCTTTCCTTTAATACTCGCTTTTTTTAATGTTGACAAACTCAAAGGAAGGGTGCTTTTTCATATTTCTATGCATATATGTACATATATACATACATGTATCAACTTTCCAACAAAAGTAGAAAAACCCACCTCAAACACGTGTCTCTTCCACTATCCTCCTGTCCATAACCTAACCCGGTGATGTTTCAGCGGCCACATAAATTAATCCGCACCCGCATTCATCCATCGTCGACCCTATTGGATGCCCGAACTTCCGACAATTCGGCTGCCGTTTTTGTTCCGTTCCCCACTAACAACAACAACAACCGATCAAGTCCTGTGATCCGACCCATAATACCATCAAGCGAGCGTGTTGCTTGGCGAAGGAATGCTGCCAGGGTTAGTGTGTGATGGGTGATGTTTCACATTTTGCATTTAGTCTGTCCTTTCTGTGTGCGCTAAACCATCGAAAGCCTGATTTTTTTCATGCGTGAGTTTCTTTGCTCAAAGGAGCAGTTTGAGCTTTGACCATTTTAACTCCCAGCAAGCGTTAACTTGGAAAACAATACCTAACATATCTGTCTTAAAACAATTTTCCTATTTTTTGACTTCAAGAAAAAGCTGTAACCAAAACAAAACAAGGAATCACCCTCTATCACACGCATTCATGCAAAGTGCATTGGTCATTGTTTGCCATTTTTGAGTGTCTCTTGGGAAATACAAAATT
Source organism: Rhynchonema sp. JSB1_4 (assembly GCA_030248065.1). Classification (NCBI taxonomy): domain Eukaryota; kingdom Metazoa; phylum Nematoda; class Chromadorea; order Monhysterida; family Xyalidae; genus Rhynchonema; species Rhynchonema sp. JSB1_4. The sequence continues at coordinate 22,654 of JASAMV010009246.1, forward strand.
CCAAGCGAAAGCACTATAGCGACTTGGCACTAAAACAACCACATAAAGCTTCAGTCGTTTTCCTTTCTTTTGTGTTCTTCGCTCTGTGTGGCATACATGAGATTAGCTTGCACATAAAGCCAAAGCCTTCAGTATAATAGGATTTGGGTCCCTAACCCACCGACATACTGTATAGCCTTCGGCCGTCAGACTCGGTAATGTGCTTTAGCTATCTTTTGTTCTTCGCTTTACTTTTCTTTGTTTTCGACGATTTCATGTAATCAGCGTTTTTGAATCTCTAAATCGCGTCCTCGCGTTTTTCGCGTTGGTTCGGAGCTTTTGTTGGATGGGTGTTCTTTGGAGGCATACTTGACGTTTCCCGCAGTCCCGTAGCTTAGGAAGGATGGGCCTTTCACAGCGTGCACGCACTTGGGTTAACCGAAGACTCTTCTGATTGGAAAATTGTAATGTTTGAGCAAAAAGCGGCAAATTCCAATTATCGGTTTCAAGGACAGTGAGACGTTACGTTACTAGGTTTGGATGACAAGTACCGTTTCATTATTCTGCCCCGTTTTCTTTTGCCCCGCACACTTTCCTGTGTGAAAGTCTATTTTGACTGGAAAACGGGTGTGATTTCATACCACCTGAAAGTTGTGGTATAACCTTGGTTATTGGATTG